>VDFB02330481.1:0-65988 GCA_007258455.2 Sequoia sempervirens | reverse complement strand
ATAGATTGATGTGTAATGCTTTTGTATAACATTAGAAAGGGAAAAAATACGCATAGAATAAAACAGGTTAGCATTGTTTGTTGTAAATAGAAAGAGATAAAATGGGAGATTTTGAATACATGGGATACTGGAAAACAACTGTGTATAAGTAATGCACTAAAAATGTTGAAAAGAGAGTTGTGGAAACAGTGACAAATACAATGAATAGAATAGAGTATGTTTTTTGATGGGAAAGTTCTTGTGAGAATTTGTGTGTCTATGTATATAAGCAACAACAAATATACGATGGTAGAATCCAAAAGAACTAAACCTACAGTCATCTCGATATATATGTATGGTGACTAGAATGTGTAGAAAGATGGGTGTTTTGAACCAAATTCTATAACATTGTGCCATTTTTTGTGGGTTAAGAAGTACATAGAAAAGAGATATCCTAGGAAAGAAAAAGCATAATACGATTTGAAGATGGTTAGAACAAGATTGGTAAGTGGAATATATAGAAGAATGGACAATAAAGGAAAGAATATAATAAAACATATTCACACAACACAAGTAATATATGTAACAATTGACTAAATGTGCTTGCAGCTTTAACTGCAAAAGATAGCAATACTTGCATTGTCTCTTATCTATTGTTCACTTTATATCTTTAGTTGATAGGCTATTTTTTTGAAGTTGCTATTTCCTAAGAGAATTTAATGGTGCAGTATCTGTAAAGCTTGAAATAGATGAGGGGAAAAGGATATCATGAAACATATTGATATAAGATTCAAGCTACATTATTTCATAGTAGATATTGAAAAAAAATAGAGGAATTATATAACAGGTATTAGAATAACACTTGTTTGATAGTAAATATCACACACAAAGAGGAAAATTGTATTGAGTGCCCTAGCAAATAGACAGATACGTATGCACATATATATATACATATATGTACTCAATTCCCTGATTGATATATAAAAATACCCATATAGGCAGATATATATATATGCATATATATAGACAAAGATATACATACATATGTATATCTAAACAGGCTTGTATATTATGTTTATGTGTAATTATGTAGACTATGATTATAAGTAGAGTTTAAAGTAGCATGTATAAGTTTTTTCTATGCTCTGTAAAAATCGCGACTATACAGTTATAACATTGAGTCGTATAGTATTGATATGTTGATAAGAATAGAGAATTTAATTGTACAATATGTTTAACATATTGATAATGCCAGAATGGCTCTTCTAGCAATGCAACTGAATCAATATATTTCTTGCATATTTTTGCAGTACACTTCCCCACACTGTAACATTGAATATTGCATTTACTTTTTGTTGCGCAATTACACCACATTACATATATATACATACATATATATATAGATATACATATATGGAAACATATATATACATTTACATATATATACATATGCATCTATACACATACATATATATACATGTACATATATAGATACATATATATGCATATATATACATATATATATGCACACATATAATGTAAAGTTGGGATCCACTATTTACCATTAGATAATATAGAGAAACAGGAAATTGTAAAAGAAGTAATAGGGAAACACTAGAGAGTGACATACATCTGAATCTTAAGTATCATCTTAACACGTCTTACGACTGCTTCATAGACTACTTGGCTTCTACCAATATGTTACATGATACTCTTTTTCCATCATCTGTTCAAAGCTTCCTATAACAAACTATTATTTTTCGTTGTTCTTTTTCTTTGTAAGGTAAGAAAATGTATTGGTTAAGTTGCATTGTTGAAAGATCCATTGTGGTGTTGCTTGTGTATGAGGCTATTGTAAGAATAGTCATCCTTGAATCTGGGTTCTATAATAGAGCTGAGTTTTGAAACTGTTGTGCTATGAGCTGTGTAAGTCATTTCACATGGGTATTTTGTATAAATCTTTTGTGTATCATATTGAATACCAAACAATGCAACTTAAATTTCCAATTAAGCCTATGGTGCTATATGCATTTTGCATAGATCATTGATTCATATAATTATTGCATAATATAGAGAAAATAGGCACTTCCTTGAGGAACTGGATTTGAATAATTGATTTGGGAAGTTTGAAGGATACACACATTTGTTGATGTTTATACAGTTCTATTACAATTTCCCTAGTTCTCTATATGCAAAGATGGGTTGGGGGTGGTGGAGTTGGTGTGCTGGATAGGTGGAAGTTGAGTGGCAAGTGTTTTTTCACATGAGGGTGGAGCTTAGCAATTACATGGGTTGGGGGTTTTTGTCTGAAGTTTTCGCTGATATTTTCTTCAGCCCAGCTACGAATTGGATTTGTCAGTGATGGGGATCTGCTAGGCAGCGGGGAGGCCACCATTTTTTTGTGTGGTGATGTTGGCGTTGGTAATTATCCAGGCTAGTGGTGGTTGAGAATGGTGTGCTGGATACGAGGAATGTGAATGGAAAGTGTTTGTTTACACGAGGCCCAATGTTCCATGTCGTTGCACGATGGCGGCGAATGAAGTAAATGCAATATTGAATGTTGGCGTGTGGGAGAGTATACTTTATATTCAATGTTGCAATATGGGAAAGTATACTTTGATGAAGTTATCCTATTGAAAGGGCCATCTAGTGTTGGTTTGGTAGTAGACTATTATTAAAATTATCACATATGGATCCATTTTTTAGTAGATTGGAGGGATTCAAAAGTGTGGTGGTGCAAAATCTATAAATTATTTCACATGGGAATTTTGTAAAATTAGTTTTGCATAGGTGGCTCACGCTATGCTTCTATATGGATGAAGAAATAGCAGTTAAATCTTGTTTATTTCACCTAAAAAATATTTGTCCCCAGGAAGACGAGAAGGTAACTATGGGAACATGAACAAATGTACTGTGGAGAGCAATCTATGGGTTGTGATTTTTCATTGTACCTACTGCAAACCTTATATAGCTCTTTTAAAAATTCTCTATTTGAGTACTAAATCTACTCCTAGGTAATGTAGGTTGAATTTCTAATTAAGGAAATATGGGTTTCGTGGCCAAGAATGCAGCTACAAATTTTCCAGTGGGAACGAAACCATTTTTTTCCTTTGTAGTGATGTGGGCACTTGTAGGTACGTGGGTTGGTGGTAGTGGAGAGTGGTGTCGTTGTAATAGGGAAGGTGAATGGCAAGTGTTTTTTGGCACGAGCACAAATGCATCTTCTTGTCAGTGTATGGGGGTGGAGGTGAAAGTAAATGCTATATATTGAATGTTACCATGTGGGAAAGCACACTTTCATTAAGTTGTACTGTCAAAAGAGCCATTGTGGTGTGGGTGAATTGGATTTGTGGGCATCGGGAATGCCGCAGCTGATGGGAACTTGTGCAGTTTTTTTTTGAGGCGACGTGGAGCTTAGTAATTATGTGGGTTGGCAATGGTGTAGCTGGTTGGCTCAATACAAAGGAACTGAATTCTTGTGTATAATATTTAGTAACAAATAAGTGTTATTCTAATACTTTTCAAACAATTCCTCTATTACAGTTGAATTTATATATGTGTAAGAAGTGAAAATTGCATGGTTCCTCACTTGCCCATGATATTGGCATCATGAAGTCTCATTGGCCTTTGGAAAAATTTAAGCCAAGTAAAGCATGAAACACTGACCACAAATGTGATGGTGTTTCATTATATATAAGAGAATAGTGAAGTTGCTAAAAAAATTCTATGTTTCGATACATGTATTTGTTTACTTAGAGCTCTTTTGGCTCCAATAAATTTTTAGGAAAAGAGAATGCCTCATAAAGAACTATAGAAAATGGAATTTGGCAGATGAACTACATAAAATTTTGTTTAAAGGAAGAGAACAAAGAAACAACAAAGGTTTTGTTTCAAAGCATACACTATATAGGAATAATTGTATAGACATACCTGATTTTAGTATGTTTTGGAATGTATGTAACCATGCAGAGAGAAAAGGGTCAAGTGTACAACTTTACTTTGCACTGAAGGATGTCTATCCCTACAATAAGAGAAGGGTTAAATCCATAAGCTAGTAAATTATAAATTTACAAAACAAAACTATCACAATATATATATGTGGTTAGGTGTGTATGAAACGGCCAAAAAGGTAGAGGAAAAACAACTTACAACAACAATACGTCTACGACGTAGTGAAGATTGTAGAACACAACACTTTTTGAACATCCAATTGGTGAACCAGTGGAAGTGCATGGGAGGTTTTGACCATTTTGCACCCATCGAGCAATGCAACCAAAGGAAAAAATGGAATATACAGAAGACTATATATCTCTGAAATGAATACAAACAGAGAATTCTATACATCAAAATTATACATATAGATATACACATACATATACATATACATATACATATAAAAATACATATACATATACATACATATACATATACATATACATATACATATACATACACATACACATATATATACATATACATACATGTACATATACATATAAATATACATATACATATACATATGCATATACCTACAAACATACTTTTTGCCCTTTGTTTATCACTTCTAGTTATCTCTGTATAGAGTTTGCATTGTAGTTATTACCATATGACCAGTTCTAGTTAAATGTTCTTTGTTTCTTCAAAAAAATATGGTTAGGGTCACTAATATTTTCACCTCTTCCATTCTTCATGTACCTAGCACTAAATATTATAGACAAATAGAGAACACTTCTCGAGGGCTTTTACTCATAGCCTAGACCTTACCTCTTAAACAAACGATCTCCCTAAATGTTCCTCATTGGTGAATAAGATTTGCAAATAAATCATAAATTTACAATTGTGAAGGAAAATGTTATATAGTAAATGTCTTTTTAATAGGTTTTTCACACTTTCCTTTCTCAAATAGTAAATGTCTTTATAATAGCTTGAATATTCAATTGGGAAGCGAATTGTTATATAATTGGTCTAGGCACGAGATAAGTTTATCTCTGACCTACTTTTGATATTCATTCGACCTGGAAGCACATTTATATATTTTTTCCATTAAATTTGTATGTGAATGGAAACCAAGAACCAAGAGTGATTAGCATTCAAAGAAACTTTAAATCAAATACAATGTCATTAAACTGATGGAATAAATAATTTATGACTCTTGATTTTAGCATAATGAAAAAACTTATACGATTCATGCAGATTTTAAATGTGACATAAAAAAATTTAATCTCAATGATTAGCCATATACAAAATATTTAATATATATTAAAATATATTGTCAAGAATTTCCTGTATAGAAAATATTTGAAATATATGTGAAAATAAATTGTTTAGTTGTCTTTCAAATTGTAATCTATGTAAACATATCATATAACCATCCAACTGATTTGAAATATTCAAAAGAAAGAATGACAACCAAATTGATGCACCATGCTATAATAAAAAAGATGGCAGGTCAATAAACGTGCAAATATGTAGATGCAAACATAGGTATAAATTATGTCCATATTTCTTAAACAAAAGTCTTAGCATGCCATAGTCAACATTTAAAAGTCAAAGCTATGAGAAATGATTAGAAGTGCAAAAGAGAAATCAAAGCATAGGCTCGCTACTGGATCCTTTTTTCTAGAGTATGATTAGATATCTTCATTATGTCTGCAAGCAATAGTTTACACTTTGCTTTGAAATCAACTTCTATTTCTTTGACAATCGGTGTTTTTAGTCGTTCCTCTGAATTATATGTTTCTGTTATAATCAAAGCAGTAAGGATATATGCTTTACAAACAAGGCCTTTAATAACAACAACATGATCTGTTGTAGAGTCAGAGTTGTCCTGCAATGCATAGAGGTCTTTTGCTGGCATCTACAACAAACTAGTGATAGCTTCATCAAAAGCAACACACCAAAAGCTACCTGAATGGTCTTGCAGCTTTAATTGCAGAAGATAGCGATAGTTGCATTCCTCAATTTCCATTTGGAAATGATCACAAAACCAAACATCAACACGAGGATGTGTGCATTTCCTTTTGCAGTATTTACCATTAACCAACAAGGGGCAAGCAGGGTAACAAAAAGACTCAATTTTTTCAATTTGAATAGTTAATTTAGAATTGGCTTGAATAGTTTCTCCCAAATGGAGGTAGTTGTTTAAGATAAATGCAATAGTAACTCTATCATTTGAAGGATGCAACCTCCGAGGTGCAAAAGAAGTTGAAGCTACTTGGTCTACTTTAATTAGCCCCTTGGATCTAAGAGTGTTTTCCTCAAGAATAGAAGAGTTAATCTCAAGAATTATTCCTGTTGATATGTTGATAATTTTTCCATTCAAGTAGCCTACATGTGGCCACTACAGACAACAACAATGACTATTTCACCAAAAAGGTACATCTAGTGCAAGGTATCACCTTTTTCTTGCTATCTTGTGCACCAAAAATTATCATCAATCAAAGAAGAAGAGACATCATATAGTTTAATGGTTCGTCAGATTGTTTCAAATCCATTTCTCCTATGAACAGTTGAAATGTACCCAACATGCACTACAATGCCAATAATATCAATGAAGTTGTTATCACTATAGTTGCTTATTTCACTAACTGGAACAAAAGTAGTTTTTTTTGGTATAGGAATCACATCTTCAGGTCATTTTGTTGTTGATTTTTTATCCAAAACAATCTCAAGATTACTATTTAATTTATTTAATCTTTTATTGGCTTCTTTAACCAATCCCCTCAATATTAAATAATTAAACCCCACCTTAACTCAACCATAATGAAATTCATCAGTATAATCAAAACAAGTAATACGTATTTTTTTCCCCTTCACATCTATAATGTCAAAACTAAACAGTTGGCCTTCACCTTTTTTTTTCTGTAAATGATGCATCTCCCTAATATGTGTTACATGTCATTTCACTATCCAAACATTTTGTTAAATGTTCAAAGCTTTAATAGGGCTGACCTTTGGAGGTCTATTTTGTTTTTTAGGGGACACCTACAAACCAAATTTAGGGGCCCATTTAGAAGGAGAAGGTGAGTCAGGTGCCAACATTTGCTCTTCTTGTTGCTTGAACAAATACCTAGGGATCCCAATAATTTGACAATTAGGCATAATTACAACTAATTTGGATATGATTAAGGCTGTAGAAAAGAAGAAAAATAATGTATTGGACAAATTATATGAGGCAGAAATGAAAGAGAGTGAATTTTTTAACATATACAAGAAACAATGCAACCCACCTTGAATCTTGGATATTCCTACAGACATAGTATTTAAAACATACAAGGGACCCTATTTTCCAGGTACTTGTAAACAACATATCATTGCATTTGGAAGGGAGAGTTGTTATTTGCAAATGGTGGCCATCAAACAAGACAACCTTGTATCGCTCAACCTACCTTTCATCACTGCCAAATTTTTTGAAGGACAAAA
This sequence comes from Sequoia sempervirens, assembly GCA_007258455.2. Classification (NCBI taxonomy): domain Eukaryota; kingdom Viridiplantae; phylum Streptophyta; class Pinopsida; order Cupressales; family Cupressaceae; genus Sequoia; species Sequoia sempervirens. The sequence goes on along the minus strand of VDFB02330481.1, from coordinate 58,587 downwards.
GTTGAAGGACCAGAGAGGAAACAACATCACCAACATTGATGGAATGAATTGCAAATGGAGTCAAGGTCAGATATTTCTTTGCAACCTACAAACAAAAGTGTAATCAAGAAAAATGCACATCATCACACCAAATCAATAAAACGAGAAAGGAAAATGAAGGCTGCAAAGAGATACATTTTTATGTGCTCTAAAAGATCAAAGCATGTCTACTTTCATATCTATATCCTCTACTAGGCCTAGCTATGTATGTATACACCTAAGTTCCAATCAAGCTGCAACAACAAAAAAGGAAGAAAACTTATGGAATTAGAGTCTATAGGCTGGTGGATGGCATCCTCAGAGCCAGACTTCACAACATCGGGTGTACAAGTTGACACCAAATCATTTTTTTGGGGCTCTGGAGACCCATCCATGAACCCCGACTCCGCAGACATAGTTCTAGAATCCTTTAAATGCAAGGAATCTTCCAACTATAATTGACTCATTGGAAGCTCTATACCATAGTAAAAAATCAAATATTAATGTATTCCAACATTCAATACCAACTGGTGGAGAACTTAGAATGCATACAATCTTCTTGTTATATTTGTATAAACACCTATATATAAGAATTTGTATATATTGCTACTTGTTGCTTCATCTTTCTTAATACAAACAATGGAATATAGAACAACAAGAATAGAAATCCTTAAATACATATATGGGTTCAATTTTGCCTCTGTTTAGAAATTTTAGAAAACACAAATAAGCAGATATATATATCCATATGTACACATGTATCTATTTATCTGTATATACAGCAATATATTTGAATGATAACATTTTCCATCCAAACAAATTAAGCATGTTAAAGATTATAAAACAATCCTTGTTACAAGAACAATATAAAATACTCTGCCACAAGCAGCTTCAAATAGATGAGTGGAAAAAAATATCATGAAAGTTATTGATAGTTAAACAAATGAGGGTAGAAGAATATCATGAAACATGTTAATAGAAGACAACTCGTCTATGTAATAGTTGCCTTGTAAATTCTAGTTCCATAATATTTTGTGCAATACTTATTCACCAATGAGAAACATTTACCAATATCTTTTGTTGAAGAGATAAGCTCCACATTGTCATTATCAACTATGGGAAACTCTTCTATATTTGAATAATTTTATAATAGCCTACTATCAAACCAACACTACAATGGCTATTTCAACAAACCAACCCAACCAATACATTTTCTCACACATTTTGCAGTATACTTTCCCATACACACGCACACACACACACACACACACACACACACACATATATGTGCATTCATACATATACATGAATATATACATATATACATATTATAGAGAAAAATACAAATTCTGACAGATTATTAGGGAAACAGTGATGAACCACACAAGTTAAGATAGGAGGGATTGTATATATATAGATATGTAGAGGGTTTATTATCTATTTGAAATTTCCAATGTCATTTTTCGTCAACCAAATTGTGAATAGGATTTGTTGTACAATAGTTGTTCCACAATTTCTCTATTTCTCTATAATATTTAATTCCACCCTATGCAGTTCACATTTTCTATAAAATGTGCAAGGAAGTACATTAATTAAGTTGCATTTTTGAAATAGCCATTATGGCTACAATCTGCTATTAAACCAATAGGGACCACACATCTGAGGTAGTGCTCTGCTACAAAACCAACACAACAATGATGCTTTCAACAATGCAACCTAGTCAATATATTATCCTCACAAAACTTTTTTCAAATGGATAACAGAAGGTGCAAACTACAATAATCAAGAGTTTCTTATGACAGGAGTTGAAACAGATGAGAAAGAAAGAATACATACATACATACATACATATATATATATATATATATATAACACTATTATGGTCGTTTGAACAATGCAACTTGATCAAAGTCTACTTTGCCACACTAAAACATTCAATATTGTATTTACTTCATTGACCCCCATCAAACAACAACAGAATGCATTAACCCCTGTAGAAGCAAACACTTACCATTCACCTTCTGTGTATCAAGGTCACCACCTCCACAACCACCAAACCACGTAATATATATATATATATATATATATACATTAACATATACATATATGCACACATATACATATACATATACATATATATATAATACACATACATATGTATACATATATACACATATACATATATACAAATGTAGACACATATCTACACTCTGTGCATCTTTGGTACTATACACATTTTGTACAATTAGCCCCTTCGAATCCCTCTAATTGATTTCACTTCAAATCCATACAAAGAGGAGACTGTAGATTATGAATGGCCACATAATTTATTCTTCCCTTTGCCTATATAGATTTGCAGATTCATTAAGCTGCCATGGTTTTCATTTTACTTTGGTGCCCACCTTCTTTGTAGTCTGCTAACAAATAGAGGAATTGTATAACAAGAGCCGCATTATCTACCATTGAGTATTATAGAAAAAATGGGGGAATTGTAACAGAACTATTAGTAAAACATACATACATATATTTATCCATACATACATATATATAGAAGTGGAAGTAGACATGCACTGATCTTTTCAAAGACTTGAAAATATATTTTCCTTAATCATTCTATCGACGTGCTGTGATGATGTGCATTTTCCTTGATTGCACTTGTTTAACAAAAAAAATATATAGATATGCTTATGTTGCTAATAAATATAAAGGTATGAGAGAGATAAAATTATATTGTACCTAGACCAATCTATATAACAGTTCACTTACCAATTCAGAATCCAAGCAGCATTATTCGGCACTCAATATTATAGGCAAATACCAAAAGGATAAAAAATCTATCAAAAAGACATTTATTATGTAACACCAGGAAAACTAATTTCATCTATATACAACTATGTATGTATATGTTTACATGTATATATGTATGCATATGTGCACATATTTGTATGTATATGTTTACATGTATATATGCATCAATATCTGTACATGTATATATATGTATATATGTATACATGTATATATATGTCCATATGTTTACATATATATATAAGTATGTCTATGTGTCTATGTGTGTGCATGTTTTACATGGGTATTTTTGTATAAATGATTAATTTATTGATCATGCCTTTCAGGCTTTGCTTATTGTTCCTTTTGATAGCAGGCTAGAGGGTTTTAACACTGGTGTACTGCAAAGCCTATGAGAAAGTATATGTATATACACATGTGTGTGCATATATAAATGTGTATGTATATGTATATGTATACATGTATATACCTATGTATATGTTTACATGTATATATGTATGCATATGTAGACATGCATATACACATGTATATCTATATGTATATATACGTATATATGTATACATGTATATATATGTCTATATGTTTACATGTATATATATATATATCTCTATGTTTACATGGGTATTTTGCATAAATGATTAATTTATTGTTCATGTCTTTGGTTCTCTGTTTATTGTTGCTTTTGATACCAGGTTGAAGGGGTTTAACACTGATGCACTATGAAATGTGTGAGAAATTATATTGATTAAGTTGCATTGTCGAGAGAGACATTGTGGTGTTGGTTTGATAGCACATTATTTATTATTCATGCCTTTTGTTTGGTTCTTATTGTTCCTATTGATAGCAGGCTGTAGGGTTTTATATTGATTAAGATGCATTGTGCAAATAGCTAGTGCAGTGTTGCTTTAGTAGCAAACCATTGTTAAAATCATCACATTTTGCTTCATCCTATAGCATTTTGGGGGGAGTTAAGGCTGTTGTGCCACATAATCTATAAGTAGTTTTACATGGTAATTTTGCATCAATGATTAATTTATTGTACATGTGTATATATATATATCTATGTCTACATGTATATGAGTATCTGTATGTTTACATGTATATATATGTGTATATATGCATGTATATATATCTATGTATATCTTTACATGTATATATGTATGCATATATATACATGTATATATACACGTATATATACATGTATATATACACGTATATATACATGTATATATATACATGTATATATATGTCTATATGTTTACATGTATATATATGTCTATATGTTTACATGTATATATATATATTTGTATACATTCTACATGGGTATTTTGCATAAATGATTAATTTATTATTCATGTGACCCGACCTCTGCTAATTGTTCCTTTCAATAGTAGGCTCGATAGTTTTAACATTGATCTACTACAAAATGTGTGAGAAAGTATATTGATTAAATCACATTGTTGAAAGAGCCTTCTTATATATATATATATATATGTATGTATGTATGTATGTATGTATGTATGTATGTATGTATGTACATATGTATGTATACACACACACACTTAATCGAGACTCCAAGCTACATTAGTGTTATTCTAATACCTTTTTTAGAATTTCTCTATTTCTCTATAATATTTAGTGTGAGGCAATGCAACTCAAATTTTTTGATAAAATTAAGAAGATTTAACTACAATTGCCCCTATAGCAACGGGTATCAAGCCAAAAATGCACAATGATGACTACAAACAATAAACAAGGGCCACAAAAATTACTCACCCCAACCATATTTTTTCATGGAAAGAAAAAGATTTAACTATAATTTCCCTAAACCCACAGTAAATAGAGCTCCCAATGCCAAAGATATACAAAGATAATCTAAATAGTAGACCAACAGCAAGAGAAACAAGATTTAACTACAAAAAGCCAAAGTTGCATAGCCATAACTACAAAGAATAAACAAGGGCCACAAAAATCACTTAGCCCAACCATATCTCTTTCACAATAGGAAGAAATACATAAATTGTAAAAGACCTATTAGCATAATATTGAACAACCAAATATTAGTAACCGTAACCATATTTTTCACACAAAAGGAAGAAAATTTAACTATGATTTCTCCACCCATCCAAGCATCACTATAACGCCACAACCTCCATTGAAAATTTGAGCTACATCACCTAACACTAAATATCATATACAAATAGAGAAATTGTAAAAAGAGCTATTAGGATAATAGTAAACACCCACCAACACAATTTAATCTCCAATATGTTAATGATTTCATACATCCCTAAACCATACACACATATAGCTACAATTCCTCCTATGCTAATAGCTACAATGCCAAAGATATACCAGATAATCGATATAGTAGACGAACAATGACAAAAAGTAGATTTAACTACAATTGATCCTATGGTAATAGGTATAAATCCAAAGAAACATATAACAAGAAGACATTAACAATAAATTAATCATTTATGTAAAAAACCCATGTATAACAAAGTATAACCCCACAAGCTTCATTGAAAATTAAAACCAAACCATGTGTATGGTAGCAAAGATGCACGGAGTATATATATGTGTCGACATATGTATGAATAAATAAGGGCCACTAAAATCACTCAACCCAACCATATCTTTTTGACAATAGGAAGAATATTTAACTGCAATTTCCCTGAAGTCACATTAAATACAACTCCTAAACCTAATACATAGCAATGATCTCTACAAAATGAGTACAACCCTCCACTTCACTAAATATTATAGAGAAATCAAGAAATTGTAAAAGAGGTATTAGAATAGCACTCAACAACCATAAATTAGTAGCTTTATCCATATTTTTTTCACGAAACAAAGAAGATTTAACTATAGTATCTCCACCCCCAAAGATTGATAATCTCCTTCAAGTCTCAAAAATGGATATAACGCAAAAGATAGAAACACAAAACAAGAATACGTTGAAAATACATTAATCATCTATGCAAAGAACCTATGTAAAAATTAGTATAACCCCACAAGCTTCATTGAAAATTCAAGCTACATCACCACAAATAGAGAAATTGTAAAAGATCTACTAGAATAATATTGGACAGCCATGACCAAAGTAATTTTCTCTCCAATATGCTAATGCTTTCATACAACCCTAAACCCTACACATAGATAAATACAATTAATCCCATGGTAATGGCTATAATGCCAAAGATACACACAGACAACCAGAACAATAAACCAACAGTGTGCAAATAACCAAGCCTGACCATATTTTTTGATGGAAGAAAGAAGAAAGAGAGTGATAATCTCTTTCAAATCTTGAAAATGGGTATACACACAGAAAACCAAAAGAATAGACCAAGAGCGAATAAATAACTAACCCTAACCATATTTTTGAAGAAAGAAAGAAGATTTTTGTGCAATTTCTCCATCCATAGAGAATGATAATTTCTTTTGAAACTCCAAAATGGGCATAACACCAAAGATACAAACATATAATAAGAAGAAAACAATAATAAATAAACCATCTATGTAAACTACCCACGTAAAAGGACTTACATATTCCAGAGCACAAGAGTTTCAATATGGCATAAAACGGTTTGTGAACATCCTACTATCAAACCAGCGACGAAGTTGAAGGACACGATTTTTTACAATAGTCTACTATTAATCCACCGACGAAGCCATAGGCAAAGATTTTTATAATGACCTCCTATGAAACCAATACAACAATGGTTGTTTCGACAATGCAACTTAATCAAAATTACTCCTATCGTGATGGCTACATCGTGAAAGATACATACAGATAACCAAAACCATAAATGAATGGTGAACAAATTACTAATCCTAAGCATATTCTTTTACGAAAGAAAGAACATTTAACTACAATTCCTTCATTGATGCAAAATGATACTCTCTTTGAAATCTCCACAATGGGTATAACACCAAAGATACAAACATTTGACAAGAAGACATAGAAAATAAATTAACCATCCATGCAAACCACCCATGTAAAATGACTTATAGATTCCAAAGAACACAAGTTTTCAATCTGGCATAAGATGCTTTCTAAACAATCTGGAATCAAACCAGCAAGGGAGCCGAAGCCAACGATTTTGTTCACATTCGTCTGCTATGAAAGCAACACCACAATTGTTGTTTGCACAATGCAACTTAATCAAAGTATACTTTCCCAGACTGCTACATTCAATATCGAATTTACTTCATCCATCTGCATTTACTTTGTCTGCCCCCATCGTACAACAACCACAGAATGCATTAACCATCGGATGAGCAAGCACTTACCATTCACCTTTTTCCTTTCAAGGAGACCACCTCCATTGCCACCAACCCACATATTTGCAAAGGTCCACGTCGAACACTTACCATTCACCTTCCTCGTTACAATGACAACATTCTCCACTGCCACCAACCCACGTAATAACCAACACCCACATCACTACAAAAAAAAAAGCTACCCTCCCCACTAGCCAGCAAACCCCCAGCACCAACAAATCCAATTTGTGGCTAGACTAATGAAAATCCCAGCAGAAACTTCAAACAAAATAGCCTATCAGCTAAATATCATAATACTATATAAAATTTCTTTAACATTCTTCAATATATTTATAATGAAACCATTTTTTTATTCATTATTTTAAATTATTTGAACACCCTTATTATATACTTTTAAAATTTTATAAATGTTATAAAACATATAATATAAAAAGGAAAAATATGAAAGGAAGAATAGTAATACATAGTTCTTTTAAGTAAACTACCTTACACCTAAGCCATATCCCTTCTAACTAGCGTAACTATCATATAAACTAGCACTTGCACCAAGGGGTGCAAGGGTTACGCCAATAGGAAAATATATAGAAGTAAACATGGAAAGGAAGTGTAGCATTATGGGCAGGTTAGAGTGTTGGTGTGTAATGGGTTAACCAAAGAGGTGTGGAAGAGAGATGAAGAGGGGAGTAAGGAGATAGAGATAAAGAGGAAGATAGAGATGATATGGAGATGGAGAAGGAGAGGGAGAGATAAAGAGCAAGAGAGAGAGATAGAGATGGAAGAGATAAATATATGAAAAGGGGGGATAGAGGGAGAGAATGAGAGATAGAAAGATAAATATTAGGAATAGAGAGATGGAGAAATGGAGGTAGAGAAAGAGGTGAAAAAGGAAATATGGAGAGATAGAGATTGATAGATGCAAATATATCTATATAGAGGTCTAGAAAGAGGGAGAGGGAGAAAAAGGGAGAAATTTGGAAGGATAGAGAGAGGCAGACCTGTGTAGAGATAGAGGGGAGAGGAAGTGGAAGATCTAAATAGAGAGAGAGAGAGTGAGGGAGATAGATAGAGAGACATACTAACAGAGAGAAGTAGAGATAGAAAATTGGAGATGGGAGATAGCGGGAATGAGAAATAGGGTAGATAAAGAGAGGGAAAGATATATAGAATGAGAAAGAAAGAAAGAAAGAAAGAAAGAAAGAAAGAAAGAAAGAGAGAGATAGAGATATATGAAAGATAAAAGGAGAGAGGCAGTGATAGAGAGATAGATAGCCGATAGGGAAGGAGAAAGATAAAGATAAAGATATAAGTAGTCTAGATAGGGAGGGAGTGATGGAGGGAGAGATAAGGAGAGATAAAGAGAGGGAGAGAGAGAAAGGGAGATAGATATGATTATTTCCCTCTCTCCTCTCATTTATCTCTATCTCTCTCTTATCTTTCTCTCTTTCACTCTCTCTCTCTGCCTCGCTCTTTCTCTCTCTTTGTTTCACTATATATGTCTCCCATCCCCTCTCGCTCATGTTTTCTATTTTCCTTTTTGTTTCTTTATCCACCTCTTTGTCTTTCTTAATCTCCATTTTTAAAAAATTTCTTCCCTTTTGTGTATCATATATCTAATACATATTATATAGATTTTATTTATAACCTAAATGACAAATGTATAAATATTAAATATATAATATAAATATATTAATTTTATTATATAATAATACTTAAAATATATATGTAATAATTTAAATTATTTTAAATTATAAATTTAATTGTTAAATTGAACCTCAAAATATGGTTTTTAATAATAAATAAATATATTCAATTTTAATATCAAATTTATCTTTAAATTTTACTTTGAACTTTAGTGGATGGTATAATACCTCTCTCTAAAAAATCAATTAAATTGTAATTAATATTCAATGCTAAAATAATTTATCATGAATGTTTTATTAATTTTTGTCAGCCACTAGACCATCTCCCCACAGGTGGAAGTTCGTCTCTCAAGGAAAAATCATTTATTGTTGGTTTACGGGGTTGACATGGGCTACTATGCCGGCGCTCAAAGTGCGCGGCGACGGCGAAAGGAGGCTGCCGTTGCACGGGTATTCAATGTTCACCATTTCAATAATAGCAACGAAATGCGATTTCGCCCGTCAAAACCGGCAACAGAGCCAACAAACTCCACCGAAAAATAGGATGAAGACAATAGTTTAACGAGAGCGGTTATCGGCGTGAGACAAGTTTCGGCTTAAACTACATTCACAATATATAGCATATCCGCTGATTAGCAAAACTCCTTTGTTAGATTACTGCGCTTCACAGGATAATATTTGAGTTTAGTGTTTTAAGCTTCGGGTTAAGTAAATGCCTCTAAATCGGCACTCCATTTTTTTCTTTCATGCGGGGTATTTGTTAGTGTTTATTACACCATATTTAATCCCGCAAAAACAATAAGATTAACGTGATTTCTATTTTACATAGTTCGTCTTTCTGACTTTCATTCGCAGTTTAAGAGATTTCGTTAACTGTGGAAACGAAAACAGCTACCCTGAAAACGGAGGGAAAAAAAGTTACGGAAACGGAATACCTCAAAAACGGAAAGGTCAGGTTAGTCGGGCCCACGGGCCCGGCCACCTAAGCGGTCAGCGCTTAGTGTGCCGGTCAAGCCCGACCGCCCATAATGGATTATGGAGGTGGTGATCATATCCCCGCTTGACCCACCTTTGAACTTAGAGAGGTATAAACAATCGGATTTCTATATCAACAAGTGGTTTAATGAAATTGTTATTGAATTGATTGTAATCCCTAATATTCATGTCCCTATTAGACTCCTTAGAACAATGGACTCGCCTTCTAAAAACATTTCACTCAACTTCATTAAATCAGACCTAATGACTTTCCCCTGAATTACAACATAGACACCCAAAGGCTTGAGTGTCCCCGTTCTCTTCTCTAAACAATGAAACATCTATATACAACATTGTGCTCTCCAAATAGCTTTTTCCCAAATTCGTGTCTGATCTGATGAAAAGCATCCTACTTTACATAGGCAATTTTTTTGGGGGGAGATTAGTTTTCTAGATTATGAGCTATTTAGTTCGTTTGCCACGAAGAAATCGTTTGATAAAAAATAAATTTCAACCTGTTCAAACATGTCCAAATTAAAGGAACCGCTAACAGTTGTGGTCAATTTCAATAAAAAGGAACACCGTTTACGTTTGCCTAAAGTTGAATCTCATGGAAACTTAACAATCATCGTAAGGAGCAATATATAAGACATTTATTCATAAAAATCTACGTCCCGCGCACTGTTTAAAATTGCTGATATCTCGATTAAATCTCCAAAGAAAAGGCGAATCTTTGGAACGTTTGGCCTGATCGCTAAAGCTATACAGAATGGTGTAGAAATTGAACATTGCATATTGAGCAGTCCAAACAGACGGCGAAGGCCATTCCGATTCCACTCTAATTCCACTTATAAATTGGATGTCCTCTCCCTGCTTACTTACAACATTTTTCTTCAGAATATAAATTAAAATGGCAATGAAATTGTTTTGCGTAGTGTTAATAATAGCATTGGCAGTGGGCATGGCAGGTATAGCAGAAGCAGACCCTGATCTGTGCAATCCTAAAAATTGCAGGACTGATGCTGAATGTAGCAATTACGACTACCCTGGTGGAATAGCTAGTTGCTGCGGAATCGGAAAATGTGGTGTGGGAATCGGATATTGCTGTTTTTACGGTTGATTTTAATCCCACAGAGACTCTTCATTCTCTCATATCTCCTATCTCATCTTAATCCTACAAGAGAGAAACACTTAATTCTCTTGCGGACTTTTCGCAAATAAATAATTTATTATCCTTTACTTCTGTTTGGACGTATCAAAAGTTTATTATTATTCAGTTAAGTTTTGTGTCGTAATGGTGATATTTATATATTTATGCTATTTTTATTTAATTTTGTGTTTATTTTGAGAAAATTGTTATATATATATATAGATAGGTAAATAATGTAATCTTTTATAAAATTAGGTCTTTTGTTGTCTATTGTCTATTTATTTTACTACAGATCTTTCTTATATTAACTATTTATCTTCTTTCTTGTATTCACATATTCTTATACATTTGCCTAATCTATGTATTTATTGCTCTCATGCTTGCACTTGTTCTTATATACATGTTATCCACTATTATTTAGTCCCTTTTATAAATCGAGATTAGTTCACAGTCATGGAGTTGTCCTTTTAATTATGAACTCGTCTCACTCCAAGTCAAATTTTTTATTCAAAATTTAACCAACTTCCCACTTTTACCATTCTCAACTAGAGCTTGAACTAAATACAATTTTACATTATAGATACTATGTCATTGTATTCAAATTTTTAATTAATAACCTTTTTTGATATTTTAAATAAATTAAGATGCATACATACATACGTACATACGTATGTACGTACATACATGCATGCATACTTTTAGTGATGTGAAGTTCGATTAGTAAATTATATATGTATAGCTTTTATTCTTAATTTTTGATTCATTTATCTAAATTTCAAAAAGGCAATATGTGATTATATTACCCTTTATTCTATACACATTAAAAAATTATATTCTCAAGCATACATACTTTTACTGATGTCTTTAGATTAGTAAAATACATATGAATAGCTTTTTATACTTAATTTTTGATTCATTTATCTAAATTTGCAAAAACCAATATGTGATTATCTTAACTTTTTATTCTCTACACACTCAAAAATATATTTTCGAGCATATTTGTGGATGTTATATGGCATGCATGCTTAGTGATGAAACGTGTGTGTTGTATTCAATATAAAATATCACAAAAAAATGTTTCATTGAATATGTGTGTGAGTGTATGTATATATAAAACTAATTTTTAGATTCTCTTACGGATATTAGATTAGTAATGTCTTTAGATTAGTAAAATATATATGTATAGCTTTTATTCTTAGCTTTTGATTCATTTATCTAAATTTGAAAAATACAATTTGTGATTTTCTTACGCCTTATTCTAGATACACATTCAAAAATTATATTCTCAAGCATACATAGTTTTAGCGATGTCTTTAGATTAGTAAAATAATATGTAGAGAATTTTTAAATTTTTGATTCATTTATCTAAATTTGAGAAAAATAATTTGTCTTACTCTTTATTCTATAGACATTAAAAAATTATATTTTCAAGCATATTTGTGGATGTTATATAACATGCATGCTTAGTGATGAAATGTGTGTGCTATATCCAATATAAAATATCATAAGAAAATGTTTAATTACATATGCATAATTGGTTTTAATAAATAATTAAAACAAGAAACATTTGGGGTGTACACTAGACACTATATTAAAATTTGGTGAGAAAAGAAATAACATATATATGCTCATTTAGTATTTGACCTTCTTAATATTAACCATTTTAAATATTTTTGGTAGTCTCAATACTAAATTTAGAGTACTATAATTCTTTTTCTTTTCACATATTCAAAATTGGATTGTAAATGTTTTATATTACTTGGTAAATAGTAGTTTTAAGTGATTCTAATAATTTAAATAAGTTGCCACATTCAAACACGATTTCTTTATTAAATTTTATGCTCATCTAATACACCACTTGGTTCACAAGGAAGAGGATTCCTATAAGTAAATACGGTATTATTTTGTTTGATAAGAGTCACAACAATTGACTTACTTCATGAGGGAGTTCCTAATGGTTGACTATGGTGTTGAAGTGAGAAGTTTGAAATAGATTGTTGTTTTCCTTTTTGGAAAAAAAATTAAGAGGCATGGTTTTCATGATTCTAATTTGGCCAAGTGCATCACTAGCTTGAATTTAGATAAACTAGTTTTGGTAAAAAAATAAAAAATTCTAAGCCTATGATTTCTTATTTTGATTAATTATTTTAAGAGATTTAACTGTCTCGCATAAGGTAACTTTGTCTCATTCTTCCTATAATTTTCTTCTTAGATTTTTGCAATATTATAATTTGATCTTGGAATTGCGTTAGTATTTAATATTGATTTTTTTATTTGTACAATCTCATTCAAGATGGCCCTTCCCCAACTTCTAATCCTAGGACACATTCAAAATTGATATTTAAGGAGGGATAAAAAGGATGCTTGATTTACATTTTATATTTAAATATCATTTTTTTGAGTTTGCTTGATCATTTTAATTGTTGATCCTTGTTTAATGTTGACTTGTTCACTATAAGAGGTTTGATTTTGACTTGTTCAATTTTATATGATGCAATGCTAAAATGTGTGCAGGAAATTAACTCTCATTTTATTTTAAATCAAAAACAAAATGTTGAGTTAACCAATTGCCTAAGATAAATGAAAAAAATAAATAAAAATAAATTTAATGAATGCAACTAAATTAGTCAAAATTACTCAAACAAAAGAACTATTTTTGAGGGTATTTTCTATTTTTGGTTGATGATAGAATCTTGTATTTGAATGAGGATGATTCAATTTTCTTGATGTTATGAATTGATAGAGTGGTTTGATGTAGACAAATGAAACATAATAGAAGATTCTAAATCTAGTTTTCCTAACTTGAATAAATTTTAATCTATTGTAATCTAGAAAGGAATATAAAAATCTATTGTAATATAGAAAGAAATAGAAAATCTAAATATAAACAAGAAGAAAAATGAAATGTTTAATTCTATAAGAAAATTGGTGATTTAATTACAACTTTAAACTATGAATTGAAAGAAAGCTTTTTATAAAAATAAATAATACTAGGGAAGCTATCTGAAGCTTCAATGGAGCTTCTTTGATGTTCTAGTGCCTTGTGTCCTAAGAGTATCCAAGTTTCATGTTACCTTTTTCTCTCCAACTTTAGGGATTTTTTTATATGAAAGTACAAAAGAAAGGGTAAAGTTGTATAGTAATATTGAAAATCACATTAGCTCATATTCAAATGTTGTAGGGAAAACTATGGATTTCTAAGTCTTTAGTGGTTACATTTGGTATTTTTCCTAAGGAGATTTGATATCTATGAAGGTGAGATCCAAATTACTCTTATGGAAGATGCATATATAAATACTTTTTATAAAAGAATAGAAACGAGGTGAAACAATAAAAAAATAGCTAGATGTATTGGACATGAGAGTGATTATATAGAAAGGGAAAATATTAATAGTAGGGAGATGAAAATCACCCAAGGGGAGCATATAAATTGTAATCCTTCCTCCAACACCACTTTCGTTTAGGTGTAAGTAGGTTTCTTACATTTTTAATTCATTTTTTAAAATTTTTAGTGTTAAGAATATTTTTTAGGGTAAATTTTTTATTTTATTTTTAAAAAAATTGTGAACTTAAACCTTAAACCCTACACTTCAATCTATAAATAAAAAAAATTAATTCTTAAAAGTTTAGGAAAATCTTAAAAGCCTTAAAAATGCATTAAAAATGATATCCTACCTAAATAAAATATATCTTATAATCATAGAGGGAGGGGTCAAAGCATAAGATGCATAATGGTCTCAATTGGTTCATATGCATTTGAATTTTTACAAATAGATAAACTATACTTAAATAATACAAATTGGAATTCATGTAAAATTGAGTAGATAATCTATACCTTTCATAAACATACATGTGTATAAAATTATAATCATTTTTATTCTACTAAGAAAGTATGAAGACAAATAGTGAGAAATACAAAGCAATACATTTCATCCTAAGTAAAAATATAAATTGAGTATCCTAGAAGGAATGTGATCATAGTATATGTAAGAAATAAAGTTATAAATATAGAAAAATAGTAACCAATAAAATTAGGTGGAATGGATCTATGTTTTTGATAAAAGGAAAAACAAGTTTTGAATGGACCCAAAACCATTTACAACAGGTTTTGAAAGGACTAGAAACCTTCAGGTTTTAAGGGGACCCAAAACCCACACCAATAAGAACAAGTTGCCTGAAAGATAGGAACATAAACAACCAACAGCAGCACAGGGATACAGCAAGCCAACACCCAGCCAAAAGCCAATGGGCAGCCCAAACAAGACCAAGGAAACTACAAGAGTCTAACACTCATTGGTTTTTATGGGACCAACAACACATTACAGACCACACTTTCTACCATTATAGGAAGGGTTACTGCAAGTGTGTAGGGCAACAACAGTTGCCTTCAAAGACCATATTTTCTCTCCACCTCTATAGGAGAGAGTCCCAAGCTTAACCATATCATGGTGACTGCAGCACCCCTTATCCTTTAGATAGAACTCCATAAAGATCAGCTCGCTTTTCAAAATCTCCACCTCAATAGAAGATGAAGAAAAGAAAACAACATGTAGGCCAGCCTTAGCTTTCTTGCTATCACAAAACAGGGCATAATCAACCCCCCAACATTTCTTCTAGGCGTGCACGAAATCATCTCACTCCACCTCTATAGCAGAGAGGTCATGCCCAGCCACATCCATCTCCCCCTCAATAAGAGATAGGACCACCTCCATAGGAAGGGCTAGAGTAACCCAAAGATGCATAGAAGGAAATGCATTGAACAACGCCAAGGATCCAAGAACCTCTCCCAGAATATTAGAAAACAAATCAAGGTTCGAGGAGATGAGAACCTCAATCACAGAATGCAAAGGCCTAACCACAAACAAAAGTAGATACTCAATCTCAGAAAGCTCAGGAACAAGCAAATCCTAGGAGGAACAGGGGCTCCCGCAGAGTAAAGTAGTAAAGAGAAGACCCAGCAAGAGAGCACACCAAGCAACCTTGACACGCCAGTCAGGGCCAGAGAGGGGCCAAAACTCCTCACAAGTAGCCAACGGGAATCACCACCAAACCACCAAGAGGGGAAAAGAATGAACTAGAACAAACCAAAAAAGAGAGCCCCGAGGAAATAGGCACCAAACACACCATAGGAAGGAGTGAGGAACAACCAAAAAGAAGCAGGAACAAGACCAAGCCAACAAGAAGAGATCCCAAGCCCTCCTACTACACTGAGTAGGAGAAAATATTGGCCTAATCTTAAACCACACTTCTTTAAAGAAGACCCCACCACCAACCCACTGAATGGACGACACCCACAAAAGATATAGGTAGGGAAATCTACACAAACCCCACCAAGCATAGCTTGCAGGAAGGAGAGCCAAGAAGCTATACATCACAGGTAGCAGAGAAGGTAGCAATAGAAAGAGATGCCACCAAGGGAGGGGTCGAGACATCCTTCGCACCCCGCAAGGCACCAGCTCTAGCCACAGCAGACCAACTCTAGACAGGGGCAACTGACGAGAAGGAAACATCAGTCACCGCACGCTGACACCTCCACACCAAGAAGCCTAAGGAAAAGACTTCCCAAGACCCAAACGGCCGCACCAAAGGAGGAAGAGAAGCCAACGCCAGATCAAGATCCTCAGCGTCATCAACAGAATCATCCCCTCCTTCATCTGCAGAATTTGAATTGCCTCCCTCACCCCTGTTCCCGCCTAGCGCTCCCATCAAAAGTGTTCTTGTTAATGATACTTGTTGGAATGGATGTATGTTAATGACATGAAATTATGTGTTTTAAATCAATTCCTCTTGTGGGAATATCCTAGAATATCTCATTTTATCATAGCTAGTGCATCAACAAAAATATATATTTTCCATCTATTGGATGTCATTATTCTCTTTATATTTAAACTTTTATCTTATCTTTCTCCCTTTCCCTCCAAATCATAGAATGTGGCTCTATGCATTCCTCATAATTATAAGGACATTTAACATGAGGTTGATTTAGCTTAAACCAAATCTACTATCGAATGGAATATTTCTTGTCACCTTTGACTCTTCCAAACCCACCTTATCAATGACACCTCACTTATTTGGAATCCTTTCCTATCCTATAATCCTTTTGATACCCTTCAATCACACATCATAAGGGGTTTATTATTAGCATCAATAAAATTTTCCATGCATGTGTTCTCTTCTCTAGCCCACTTCTCATCTCACAAAAAATGTTAGCTAGGAAATTCCTAAGTTAGAGGCTACCCTAATTCATTTTTCCATTTTCTTTTATCACTACCTAACTAGGACTTGAATTTTGATAAACCATCATCCTCCCTAAGTATATGTAGCTCTTATATATTTGAAAGAATATCCATTATTCTAATATAATATAAATGGTTTCATCCATCCTCATATTCTCTTCAAGGCCAATCAACACTATCAAAAAACAAGAATAAAATATGACCTTACACATGATTCCATGTATGCTTTTTGAACAATGGTGAAATTGGGATGCTTTACAACCTAAGTCATAAAACACCATTGTTCTCCAATTGTCATTCAATAATGTCCTAGTAATCCAAATTTGATTGACTATCAACCTCAAAGGTGAGTCAATTCTCAACAAGGAAGACCTGGGAGGGGGTTATTTAAGATTTGAAGGGTTCACCACCAATCAAAAGCTTGGAAAAGACAACTTAGCATTCAACTCACAAAACCTATTAATGTAAGCTAAATGAAGGATGCAAATGATGAAATAATGCAATATCAAGTTATGATGTATGTACTTGGGAAGTTTGGAAATGTGAATGATTTTGGAAATGCAAAGAAGTTATCAAAATGTGTTGTGGAGGACTAAGACACCCTTACTGTCTTATTAGTCCGTTACTATATTTTGGGGCAGATGCAAAATCTTCAAATGTCAAAACTGGATCTAAAAGAATTTCTAAAAAATTACCCTCATGAGGACTAAGATGCCCTATTAGAGTAATTGGTTATTTACTTGATTAATTAAACAATATTTAATTAATTAATTAAGTTCCCTTTTATCTCTTTTACACTTAAGCTAACTTTAGGTGCATAATAATTAATTATTTTATTAATTATTAATGTGCAAGCCTAAGGTTTTCCCTTTTAGGTCTTTTTGACCTATATGAGGTTGAAAACTTTTCTTTTGTAAATTAATCCTTTGTCACATTGGAAATATTGAGCTCCTTATTTTTAAGCATTTTTTGTTGTGTTGCTTCTCTTTGCTTCTCCTTGTAATAGGTGTTTTTAGCTTGCAGAGATCTTTGAGCTCCTTCATGGTATCAGAGCTTGAGGTCTTAAGCTCCTTGTTCTTGTTTTGAGTTTTCTGCATTAGAAGCTACTGTTCTTTAAAAAAAACTAGGCAAATTTAAAAGGGTTCCTTTTAAAATATATATATATATATATATATATATTTTTTTTTTTGTGGGTTTGCACGCACGATACCGCCGGCCCTGCAGGTACTGCAGGCATTTTTTTGTGTGGAGTTGCGCCCACGGTACGTAGGGTACCATGGGCCCTACAAGTACTACCAGCGGTAGTTCCCTGTCAGCCTCCACTGACCTCCAATGCCGCTGTGTTTTTTTTGCCATCGCCGTTGTTGTTGGTTCTTTAGCATCCCGTCACCGTCGCCGCCACTACTGGTTCTTCATCCGCCCATCGTCGTCGCCCCATCGCCACCGCTATTGGTTCTTCAGCATCCCGTCACAGTTGTCGCCGCTGCTAGTTCTTCAGCTACCCATTGCCACCGCCCTGTCACCGACACTACTAGTTCTTCGGCCACCCCTGGTCGGGCCATCGCCGCTCGCCGCCAGGTTTCCCGGTCGCTTCATCAAGGCTTTGCTACCACTGCCGAGTCCCACCATCGCCACCTCTGCCCCTAGTCGGGCCGTCACCGTCACCCTCGCTGAGCTCCCAGCCATTGCCCTCGCCGAGCTCACCGAGCTCACTGCCAGCCCGTACTCCCAATGCACTGGTCACATTGGTGACTAAGGGCTTTGGCCCTCTACCTCCCTCCAGGGGCTTATTTTTTTTAGCCCCTAGTGCTTAAAGGAGACAGATTTGTGCTTTTTGAGGAGACTTCACAAAATCTAGTCTAAAATCGAATATGGTCTCAGTTTTTTTCAAACGAGATACCATTAGAAAGCTACTTCCATGCCAGACGACATGGTAGTGGTAATTTTTTTCAAATTTTTTGTTTGACTATTTTTTTTTCCAGTCAAAGTGGGGTCTTTTTCTGCACTTTTGGGGCCATAGAAGGTGAAAACGGACTCCATTTTTAAAAAATGAATAGGCATTGGAAAGCTCTCAACATGCTCTATTCAGATCTATGATCTTTGTTCTCAGAATTTTCTTTAGGTACACGAGAATTTTTTTTGAAATTTTTTTGCTTATGCATTGCTTCCTCTTTCTCTGTTTGTACTAGGGCTTGGGTTTATCTCTTGTGGGGGGGTGTTTTTTTCTCGCTTTCTATCATTTATATCAGAAAACTAGAACACCAAAACTCTCAAAAAAATCAAACCCTTCTGTATCTTCTATCTATTTTGAAAGATCACATAATAATAAAAACACAAGCAGGTATAGGTACAGGGTTTCATGGCAGACTCCTCAGTTGAGTTACTCACATCACACAACTATCAACCTAGAAGTCTCGCATGATGAGGCTTCTCAGGTCACGAGGGTTGTGGTCTTGTCTAGATGAGGTTCAGCCTCAGTTGTAGCGTCTTTTTGAGATTCTTCAGCACAAGAACAAGATGGATGAAGCTATGGGTTTGCTATCCCTGCACATTTCAAACAGTCTTCTATTTCACCTTGATGCTTTGCTCACTCCTTGAGCCATTTGGTTGAAGTTTGAGACACTTTTTGGGACCATTAATGAGTTATGAGCATTACAAATTGAGGCAGAGCTGACTTCACTATTCCCTGAATCATTTCCCACTATTGAGGATTTTTTGACCAAGTACAAAACTATCCACACTATTTTACAGGGTTGTGGCAAGAATAAGTCAGACACAGAGTGCATTTACTTGATCATTTCGAAGCTTTGTGGTCCATTTCAAATATTTGCTTCTTCATTCTATTCCACCATGGATGGCCTGGGTGCTCATTTTACCATGCCTACCTTTGATGTGTTTTGTGAGTGTTTGTCTTGTGAGCAGTCACACCTTTCTCAGATTGATATGCTCTCAGGATCAAAGAACAAAGCATTGGTTGCTTAGTCATCTAAGGAGAAACAGAAGTAGAAACTGAAGGCCAAGAAAGATTTTGTAGACAGTGAGCATTCCTCCAAACCACCTCCTAAGTCTGATTCCAAACCACTACTTAATCCAAAACAAGGGAAATCTTTGAAGTCTAGTGAGTCTTCCTCCAAGACTAAGAAGAAATTAAGAGACACTTGAAGCTTTTGTGGCAAGGAAGGACATCCAATTTCCAGGTGTTGGAAACAATTAGAGGCTTTAGAGGAAGCCCTATAGTAGCATCACATCTCCTCACCTCAGTCGTCTTCTCCTTCCACAGGGAAAGGTCATGCTCTCACTGCTCAAGCATCAACCTATGGGTCCACTTGGATTTTAGATTATGGTTCTTCTCACCATATGACTCACACTCAGCAGTTGGTCACTTCTCTTGCCACTTGTGGTCCTTCATAGATTGTAGTGGGTGACTCTACATAGCTTTCAGTCTTGGGTTCAGGTTCTGTCTCTTTGGATGGGGGTACTCTACAGGATGTTCTAGTTGTTCCTGACATCTTGACGAACCTCCTGTCCATTTATCAGATTTTCCATTCTAGCTCTGGTAAGATAGTTGTGTTCTCACC
Organism: Sequoia sempervirens; assembly: GCA_007258455.2. NCBI lineage: Eukaryota > Viridiplantae > Streptophyta > Pinopsida > Cupressales > Cupressaceae > Sequoia > Sequoia sempervirens. Next base: position 37,895 of record VDFB02330481.1, on the reverse strand, counting down.
ACATAATGTGGTTATTCGGGACCTCCATGACTCTGATTTGGTTGTGGCTACTAGGTATGTTGACACTACATCTCGTCTTTACATATTTGATGGATTTGAGCCTTCTGAGGGTATAGGTTCATCTCTTATAGCACATGTAGATTCCATGAGTAAGCTTTGGCATGAGTGTTTGGTCCATGTCAATTACAGATATCTTCAGCAGATGAGTACACAGGCACTTGTTCTTGGTCTTCCACAGATTTCCTGCACAGATGGTGTTTGTCATGGTTGTGTGCTTGGCAAGCATCACAGGGATCCCTTTCCGAAGGGAAGCGCCACTCGTGCTTTGGCACCCTTGGAGTTGATTCATAGTGACCTCATGTCATTTCCCACTCCTTTTTCTGGGGCCAAGTATGTACTCATTCATTTATGACTTCTCTAGACGCACATGGGTGTACTTTCTTAAGTACAAGTCTGATGTCTTTGATTCCTTTCGAATCTTCAAGACATTTGTAGAGAAGCAGTCTGGCCTTTCTATTCAGTGGATACGTACATATAATGGGGGGGAGTATGTGAATCAGGCTTTCAGAGATTTTTTCACTGAGCATGGTTTGCAGTACCAGTTTACTATTCCCTACACCCCTAAGTAGAATGGTGTCACTAAGAAAAAGAATAGGACTTTACGGGGGATGGCAAATTGTATGATTCAGTCTAGGTCCATGGATCTATCTTTTTGGGCTGAGGCATTTAATTGTGCCAACTATATTCAGAATTAGATGCCTCACAAGGTGATTCGACATATGACTTCTAAGGAGGCTTGGTCTCATGATAAGCCTAATGTTTCATCATTTTGAGTATTTGGTAGTGAGGCATGGGTATTTATTCCTGATGCTCAAAGGAGAGCCATGGAGCGGAAGATTCAACCCCTCATTTTTGTCAGCTACTGTGAGGATGTTAAGGCATACAGGTTGTTTGATCTTGATTCCAGAGAGGTCCTATTTTGACGGGATGTCCAGTTTGATGAGCGCCTTCCCACAGTGGATACCCTGTCTCCAGTGTCTACTTCACTACCTACTCCTCACACTCTAGCTCTTCAGGATTATGTTGAGGATGATTCTGATGAGGATGCTGATGATCCCCCATCTCCACCTCCACTTGCTCCACCTCAAATGCCCAAATGGGCTCGCTTTACTGTTGAGGCAGTAGGATCTATGGTAGCTGATCCTTCAGACACTCGTCACACCGTTCTCATACTACAAGTTCTAGTCTTTTGAGTCATGCTCTTTTAGAGGATCCTCAGAAGTTTTTAGAGGTGATAGGTCACCCTGAGTGGGATAGTGCTATGGAGGAGGAGTATTCCTCTTTGATGAGGAATAGTACTTAGGATCTCTATCCTCTTCCTAAGGGCAGAAAGATAGTTCGGTGCAGATGGTTGTATCGCACCAAGTATGCTGCTGATGGTTCTATTGATAAGTACAAAGCATGTCTTATTGCGAAGGGTTTCTCGAAGGCTGAGGGTATTGATTACTCTGAGACATTTTCCCTTGTCGCCAAGATGAATTCTATTCGCTTTGTACTATCACTTGCAGCTTCTAGGGTCTAGTCCATTTATCAGATGGATGTGAAGAGTGTGTTCTTGCATGGTGACCTATAGGAGGAGATCTATATGGAGCAGCCTCAGGGATTTTTTCAGGATGCTTCTTTGGTTTGCAGACTTTGGCGTTCATTGTATGGTCTCAAATAGGCCCCTCGGGCTTGGTATGAGAAGATGGACTCTTTTTTGCTCTCCACTGGTTTCACACGCTGTCATTATGATCCAACAGTCTATATTCAGAAAATTGAGGGTGAGATCCTGATTCTTGTGCTATATGTTGATGATCTCCTCATCATAGATAGCTCATCCTCTATGATTCAGCATGCTTAGCGAGCTTTGATGGAGCAGTTTGAGATGACAGATCTCGGTCTTCTGCACTATTTTCTTGGTCTTCAGGTGATTCAGTCTTCTGATGGGATATCCATTCACCAGCAGAAGTATGCTCTTGATATGCTTCAACGCTTTGGCATGCTTGATTGCAAGCCTACCCCCACACCTTTTCAGTTAGGGGTTGTTTTGACTACTACTTGCCCCACTCCTTCAGTAGATTCTACACTTTATAGACAGTTGGTTGGCAGTTTGTTGTACCTGACTCACACTCATCCTGATCTTTCCTTTGTGGTTGGCCTTGTCTCTCGATTCTCCCATGATCCTCATGAGAGTCACTGGCAAGCTGCCAAACATATTTTGAGGTACATTCAGGGCACCCTTTCTTATGGCATTCACTACACATCAGGGGCTCCTCACATTTTTGGCTACACTGACTCAGATTGGGCTAGTGATGTCAATGATCGAAGTCTACTTCTGGATTTGTTTTTTGTCTTGGCTCTGGTCCTATTTCATGGTCTTGCAAGAAGCAGACTGCTCATGCATTATCATCTATAGAGGCTAAGTACCGAGCTGCTGTGCTCACTAGTCAGGAGATTTTATGGCTTCGACAGTTGATGATTAAGTTTGGTTTTCCTCCTGATAGTCCCACTATTCTTTGGTGTGACAATTAGAGTGCTATACACATTTCTTGCAACCTAGTGGAGCATCAGCAGACGAAGCACATTGAGCTTCATATGCATTTCATCAGATAGTTGATTCAGGATGGTTCTCTCATCTTGGAGTATATTCCCACTGCCGAGCAGGTTGCAGACATCTTCACGAAGCCTTTTTCCTCGCCGCACTATCTTTAGTTGTGCTCTATGCTTGGCGTGAAGGAAGTTGTCCTTGGGGGGTCTTTATGAGGCCTTCCTTCCTTCATGTTTCTTTCTGCATGTTCTTCTATCTCTTTTTGGAGAGGAGTTTTTTCCCACTGGGTTTTCTCTTTTTTCTCCATTTCATAGAGATTTCCTTGTACTTGGGCACCTAATCTGGCCTTGTTGTCGGGACCCATTGTTCTTTGCTTTTAGTAGCTTCTTCTAGGTTTTAGCTTCTCCCTAAGTCTAGCTTAAGGGGGGGTGTTAGAGTAATTGGTTATTTACTTGATTAATTAAACAATATTTGGTTAATTAATTAAGTTCCCTTTTATCTCTTTTACACTTAAGCTAACTTTATGTGCATAATAATTAATTATTTTATTAATTATTAATGTGCAAGCCTAAGGTTTTCCCTTTTAGGTCTTTTTGACCTATATGAGGTTGAAAACTTTTCTTTTGTAAATTAATCCTTTTTCACATTGGAAATATTGAGCTCCACATTTTTAAGCATTTTTTGTTGTGTTGCTTCTCTTTGCTTCTCCCTGTAACAGGTGTTTTCAACTTGCAGAGATCTTTGAGCTCCTTCACACCCTAGGTGGCAACTTAGTCCCATTTGGAATTTCTAGAATCTCTAAATGTGATCCTGAGGCTCAATGTCTACACTTCCTTCTCAGATCTCAAGTCTTGAAACTTTAAAATTTGGCCAGTAGGTGAGTTTCCATGAAGATGACAACTTTGCAATCCAACTTTGCAACTTCACAACTTTACAACTTTTCACTTCAAATTATCTTCAAGTCTTGAACCTAAATCTCCAATCACAAGCACACTATGGACACATAAAAAGTATCATTTTTTACCTTGCTTGATATGGGAATAATTAATAATAAATTGGACTTAATGAGGTCTTGATTTGGTGTTGTGGGGTGTTTTTCACATCCACACTAGGTCTTGGACCCTTGCAAACTAAATAAAATGCATCTAACAATGTCTTGTAAAGGTTTTGTAAAGTGTTGTAAAAGACTTTCACACCTCTCTAGACTTAATAAACCCATTTTCTGTTAATTCAACATTATAAAATATATTTAATTGCATCATCACATTAATCTAAATTAAACTTGAATCTAATCTAGTTTTGTAATGTGTCTTACACATTCACATTGGATGTTGTACCTTTCTAGGATAAGTGGACCTCATTCTAGTGTTCTAAAGTGTATTTAATCACACTTTCACATTGAATTTTGTGTCCCAAGCCCTAATTGACATTTACATCATCATTAATAGGCCCCTATGACCCCATATTGTGCATCCCAAGGCATAATTTGATCAAATACTTGACGAAATCAACATAGGAATTGAATTTCCTCATTCCCCAACATTCCAACTGTTAAAAGGGCTCCTCTAGGACTAAGTCACCCATATGGGTGAATGAGTCCCTTCCAGGTGGGACTAAGTCACCTTGCATGGCGACTTAGTCCAATTTGGCCTATTTTCAAGGTTTGACTAGGAAATTTTGGAGTTTAAGTTTATTTTTCTTTCATGTCAGCCTTACAGATCCAACTAACAAGAAAATAAGGTGAATTTCCTATAAATATAAGTCTCTAAACCCTAAGAATCTAAACCAATTCATTCATTCCTCACTCATCATTCATTATTCTTCTCAAGCAAGCTAGGGTTTTATCATTCCAAGTCATCAAGATAGCTCCCTAAGACATCCAATGACAGATTCTTCATCCATTGTTGTAGAAAGTCAAGATCAATCATCATGGAAAAGTATTAACTCCATTGTTTCATGCTTCATTACATCATTTCTTCATTTTGGTTTAATTACCTAAAAAGGGTTTTGACCAAGGCAAACCCCCATGCCCTAACATCCAACATTTCTTTCTCTTTCATTGTGTTTGTAGATTTAGGGACTTTAAGGGTTTGAATATCATTGAAGATTAGGTTGAAGACTTTGTGAAGACATCTCCTTATTGACCAAGCCAAATAATCAACAAAAAGTCACTTTTGGTCTCAAAAATTAGAGTTTTAGAAGCAGACACCTGCTAGGAACTGAAGTGTAGACCGAGGGATTCCGTTTCTAGTTTTGAATTTTTTGAAATTAAGAAGTGGACTAAGTCACCAATAGTGGTGAATTATTCCCACTGAACCTATTTTTTGGAGGTTTCTATAGATTTGGATACCCATTTGGCAAAAACGGGTTTCTAGGCAAATTTTCCAAATCTGGGACTAAGTCACCCAGATTGGTACAAGTGTCCCAGTTGACTTCTACAATACTTTTATCAGGATTCCAGACCCTCATTCCATCCCTTTTTAGCCTCCAGGTGCACACTTCTATTTTCATCAGTTTCTATTATGATTTACCTCATTTCTAGGTGTTTTTGCATATCACAATGTGTTTTCCAATAGCTTGCATTTCTCTGGTTTCCATTTAATAACCAATGTATTTCATTAGTTTTCTACATTTATATCATCCTATTTGGGAATATTTTATTCATATGGCATTTACCTTGAGTGTAGACATTGCCCATTTTGGCCTATCTCTCTCCTTTTAGGTGAAAAACCCTAGAAGTGTTAGAGAGCATTAGGGTGCCAAAATCTTTGTTTACACACACAAGAGAGGAAAAACTTGTTGATTGTTAGTAAATGGGGGTTTTCCTTGGTCAAACCCCTTGTTGGTAATTAAACCTTGAAATGAAATGAAATAAAGGAGGGAAATGATGAATGAACAAAGTACTATGTTGCAACTCACCAAACCCTTGTAATAAAGTATTGCAAATATGCTTGAAATGGATGTAATGGATGTGGTTCTTGACTCTTTCTTGAAGATGTTGATCTTGCATAAAACACTTGCTTGAATCATCCCTACATCATAAATGTTAACACAATAACATACATGATGCAACAATATCCTTGATATGATGCTTGAATCTTGATGATGGCTCCCAATGCTTGATGAACTACTCTTGAATGCTCTATAATGCTCTCTTGAAATTGCTAGAGTGCTTGAATCTCTTGAATTGCTTGTTATGGGAAAATAAGGGAAGGAACCTTGTATTAATACTTATCCATGTGTAATATCCCAAAATTACACCACAACAAGTCGACACATGAATTCATTAATTAAAGGAGGCTAAATCATGCCAAAATTTGAAATTAAATCCCAAAAATACCTTAAGGGGTACTAAGATGCCCTAGGTGGAATCTTCGTCCGGAGGCTTGAAACTTGGGGCATAGACTCCAAAAAGGGGCCCATTTAAGGCACACTTGAAATTAGGGTCCCAAGACCTTTGGGGGACAAATAAACCCTAGGTGGCATCTTAGTACCGACTCAAAAATTAGGGACACTCATATAGAATAATTAAATTATCATTTATCAATTGATGTTTGTCATGATTAACTAGAAAAAGATGTAATTTATTAGGTTTGTGGATGAAAAATAGGACCAATTAAGACATGAATAAGGATAAACAAAGAAATTTTTTCATAAACAAGTTTGAAAATGCAAGGGTATGCATTTTCCAATAGTACATTTAGCCCCCACTTTAGTGAGAGTATGATCTTGCTTCAAACTCATACTAAAGTAGCCAACCACACAACCAAGAGGGGTTCCAATGTACAAATGCTAGTAAGATAGGATGACAATAATCAAGAGGGTGGTCAAGCCCCCAAGATCAAGATCCTATGACAAACCAACATAAGAACAAAGGAACACACATGTAGATGATAAATGAAGCCATAACCAGATTGCTAACATACACAATCAAAGATAGGAAAAGTGAAAGAAAAAAAAGAAAAAAATGCAATGGATCAAGCTTCAACTGGTCATCCAACGTGCTGTGGACTAGGTGATGGTTTTTTTTCCAAAAAATGTTTACAATTGGAACACACTTTCCACTATGTAAATAAAATGCATGCTCACGAGGGCTAGTCAGGCTAGTTGTCCACTAGGTGAGCCCCAAAAAGTCCATATCAAAGTCATACCCCCATGACTATGATAAGGACAAAAGGAAGCTACACACTCACAAGGGCTAGAGAAGCTTGTTGTTCACTAGGTGAACCCCAAGGGACCATATAAAATCCATACCTTTGTGACTTTAATAAGGACACAAATAAAATACACGCTCACAAGGGCTAGTGAAGCTAGTTGTTCACTAGGTGAGCCCCAAGGGACCATATCAAAGCCATGCATCCATGACTTTAATAAGGCATAACAATGTAATGCAATAAGAATGAGGGATGTTTGAAGGGATTTTTCTTAGTTCATGAAAGGTCTTAATCTTAGGGGACATCATTCCTAATGTCTCCAAGAGGATAAAAGATTCACATCTTAAGGAATGCAGTGTGTCACATCACCACTAAGAGGAATGTAATATGCTAAGATAGATCACACTCTTGAAGGAAATTACTCCCAATGTCACCACAAAGAGAATAAAATAGTGCATGAAGTAAGAAAATCACATCAAGGAACATGAAAAAAAATGCAAATGAAATCATGTCAAAATAATGTCAATGTATGCCCCCACTTTAAAGAATTTGCTAAACACCATGCAAAGAGATTCCTTGTTTCAAACTCAAAAAACCATCAAGACACTAGTGCACCATACATTCATTCCTGCACTGCACAAGTGTCCAAAGCCTATTTTTTAGGAAATGTGTTGTTAGGCTTTTGTTGCTCTCCCACAAGTCAACATGGAGTCGGAATCGCAAAATTCCATCTCATGGGATTTTTTTCATTAATGCTATAACATGTCATAAATGCTAGGAAAAAGTGAAAATATGTGGAATTTCCCCTAAGTGCAGTTCTACGACATTACATTTTTCCATCACTTTAGTGGGTGCAATTTTGGAAAAAATGAGCCTTGCTAAATTAGAGAAGGAAAATTTCACCTGATTTTGAATTTTACGAATTTTAATGCCAAGAAAAGGGGGCCTTAGAGGCCACCAAAGTTGAGCTAATTTGTACCGAAGGTGCCCTTAGCAACCGGACTCAACAAATAGCAATAGAACTATTGTGAAAAAATTGCTTGACTTTAACATGGAAAACTCAAATTTTAGGTCAGCCTCAAAAATTAGAAGAAGCTACAATGGCAAGAAGAATGATCAAGAAAAATTCATTGATTCAGAAGAAAAATATGATTAAGAGGTGGGCATGTGCAAGATCATCATGGAAAAAATAGGCCCTTAAGTGGCAAAAAAATCAGAAAAATCAAAGTTAGGCAACTTGACATAAAAATTTGAATAAGTTATCTATATTATTTCAAAAATATGTAAGAATAGAATTTGTAGAAAATTGAATGTAGTTTCTAAACTACTAGGTTTGATTAAAAAAAATCTATTTGGTGACAATTTGAAATTTCAATGCAGTACTTAAATTTCGGGAAAAATAAGAAGTAGGTGTCTCTCACCACCCTAACCACAATAAAATGATAATATTTTTATAAGATTTTAGATATAAGTAGAGGACTCATGTCTGATGTGATGCATATTTTCCAAGTAAAATTAATTATGAATTTTTATTACAACTTTAAAAAATAAAACTTGTATGTTTGACCACCTTAACTTGGTCAAAACTTCATGAAATTCATTTTTTTAATCCTATAGTATGTGAAGCATATAATGTGATGCATGTTTCAAATTCAAAAATGTAATACCATTTGAAAGCTATAGATGTTTTTCAATCAGCCTATCAATCAGGGCTTTAGTCATAATTTAAATAGAAAATGAATAATAATTATTTATTAAATTCAAAGCATAATTTATATTGGTGGAAAGTTGAAAATCTCCTTTTAAAACTTTTTTCATTTCATCAATTTTGGGTAAAAGAAAAGTCATCAACCACATACCATACGCATACCCATCATATTACCACTTTTTGGCCCATCATGATCCTGCACATACCCAGGTGAATAAATGCCCCCTCCTAAGTTTTCCCCTAGCTTGGTGGGATAAATTTAGGAGAAACCAGGAAGCCACAAGCTATAGGAAAAATGGGCCTCGGGGGGCCTATATATACCTAGGTGGGCCCCTAGAAGGGTCATTTCCACTATTCACTATGAGCAAATTGTTGACTTTTGTAAAAGAAAAGTCAGCAAAATGCCAAGTAGGAGGGAGTACAAGGCACCTAGGTTGGAGTAGCTACAAAACGACATTTTTGAGGGTCACAAGGAGGACTAAGTAGGCCTATAAGCCTCGTTTTTCATGATTTAAGAGATTTTTTAAGCATTTTTGTATTCGGCGAGGTGTGCTGGCATCCATTTTGGGTGTTCGCATCCAAAATGTGCACTATCATACAGAATGTGCTCCAAGGTCTAGATCCTACATTTTTGTGTCGAGGATGCAATGACATCCTTGAGGCATCCATGGAAGACAGGGATGCATGCACAACATGTAGAAATTTGTGCGGCACGCATAGGTCTTGTACAAACTTTTTTTATTTTCATAGTGAAATTTGATGTTCTTAAAAAAAAATCACTTTTGCAGGAGTATCCAGAGATTTGCAAGCATCTAGGAGGGAAAGCTTTCTAACTCATTCATGAGCAGAGGGACCATCTCATAGAGGACAAAGTCACACATCTGGAGCAAGTCAGTCTTTGCCATGTGTTCACCATGCCAAAGATGCGATATCATGAGCAGATGCTTACAGTGTTGATGGAGTGGTGGGATGCCACCACATCATCTTTCTAGTAACCTATTGGGGAGATGACTATCACACTCGAGGGTTTCTATCAAATCCTTGGACTACCCATCTACGGATGGTGGGTGGCCCCCTAGATGATACCTGATTGGCATGGGAGTGGATGGAGGGAGTCCTCTACTGCTTAGGATGGATGGACGGTAGCAATGACATGGGCCACATCTATACGCACTAGGATGAATAGGCAATGACCACTACACCATTGTTGCACTAGGTGATGGTCATGACCATTGCTTTCTAGATCACGATAGATGGGAAAGGCTTGCACTTGCCCAAGGGCCTCGTCCACATGATCAGAGAAATGGTGGAGCATAAGATAGTTGTTTCCTGGGGGCATAGCATGCTAGTGTACCTCTACCAGGAGCTAAACTGGTATGTTCACTATGAGTATTGTAGCCTTACTATGTGAACACTTTTGCAAGTGTGGGCCTTTTCCCACATCATGTGCACTAGGACAGTCAGTTTTCCCCAAAAACGGCCATATCACGTCCCCATGGCCCACTGGCATGATATGATAGGCCAGTGGAGATTCGGTGATTTACAATTTTAGCGGTTACAATTTGATACTCTTACTCTAGATGGGGTTAGATGGAGACCTTACTAATTTTTCAAATGGGTGGATGATAGCAGACACTTGAGGAACTTGCAGCGAGACCATTTTTTGGTAGGTCACTGTGACTATATTATAGTACCGTACTACTGTCAAAGCTGGGTCAAGTGACAATATGGCCATCCACAAATGATTCCACCAGATGTGCCCACATATACTAGGGCTTACAAGAGCATAGCGAGGCCCAGGGATCACCCCCACCCCACCATCATTGATTTTGTTCCTTCCTTTTGATGATGAGCCCAACCACGATCTACCACCCATAGCAACAGCAAATAATGTTGGGGTTGTTGCAGATTTTGTGTGATGGTGGAATAAGCACCATCTACCTCCTGTGTTTGGTGAGGGTACCCCTAGAGGGGACCCTGGTCCATAGGGGGACTTTCCACCCCATCCTCCACAAGTTAGATAGAGAGGGCACCAACAGGTCAGCAAGGAGGAGTAGAGGTCATATCAGGAGGAGGTGGCACCTCAGAGACCATGGCGACAGAGGAGATCAAACCCTCCAACAGCTACCCCTATCTCATTGATTCCACCTACACCTACTACTATAGTAGTAGCAGCCTTGGTTGCTCCAGGAGTGGCCACTGATACTAATGGTGTGGGTCCTAGTGTCGACCCTCACCCTGACCAGACATGGTAGCCAAGGGACCCAGGTATATAGAGCATGTTATTTATGTTTTAGTACTTTCAGTTTTTCTATTTATGATTATATACATATTCCATGTGATATTGATTTTTCTTTCTGTTTTTGTGGTTGTAGAGGATGCACAGGGATGGACAGGGTTGATGGCTCAGTGCATAGTAGAGGTGGCCCATGCCATGCTGATCTAGGGGATAGTTCTTGAGGCTTTTTGGCTAGTGTCTACGGGGTGTCATGCCCCTATTTTTGAGCCAGTAGCCCACTTGAGGACTACCTATGAGGAGTCAGGCACGAAGATTATCTAGTTGACTACAGAGGTCGCCACTGTTTAGGGACAACACAATCAGCTATCAAGGGAGCTCCAGACAACACTCGTTGAGTGATACATGACAGTGACGAGGGTTGACATTGACAAACAAGTGCATGATGCCCTACAGAGTCGCCTTGATGATCTCGATAGGTAGCCAACATTTGTGATATTGATAGATCTTTGATGACTATAGGAGGAGAAGAGACAAGCACAAATGACCATATGCTCCCTGTAGGGAGAGACCATAGGGATGTGGTAGCTTTGTCAGCATCATTCATGCACCGATCTCATTCTATGACCACCGTGCAACCCCTCCCTAGACCACAACAACAGTAGCCAAAGTCAGAGGACTTAGGGATCCATGCGCTGCAGCCATAGGGGATCCTGATTTTGTACATCATTTTTGTAATGAGGGATACATACACACATATATATTTGTAGATCTTCTATATAGACATATATTCAATAGTCACCCATTTTTTATAGTAGTGGCCTTATACATTTACATGACATTCAATACATACATGCATATATATATGTGTGTGTGTGTGTGTGTGTGTGTGTGTGTGTGTGGATATATCGATTTTGACATCATGGAATTCTTTTTTTTGACGTGTAGATGCTTTTTATTTTCATGTATGTTGATGCTATGAATATTACATGCTCATATGGATGTATGTTTACATTAGATGCTAATATGATTTAATAAACACACATGGTTGTATGTTAATTAAATAGTACTATAATGATCTAATTTCCTTAAAGATGTAATGTGATGCATAGATACATAGCGTGGCAAGACATATGTATGTATATTGTTCACACGCACACACATACAGGATCACATCATAACACAAAGACTTTCACAATGTGTTAATGAGTAATGTCAATACATATAGTGCTACTACCCTTTTAAAGAGAGAACACCATATATATGACACGTTTGAAATTACGCGTAGTATCGACGGAGATGCATCACATTAATAGGTTCTTTTAGAGGTGTTCCATCCATAGATGATAATCTATAGGCACTCGAACCATACACAAAGATCACAATGTAAGGGCCTAACCAATTAGGACTAAATTTCCCTCTTTGATTAGGTGGTTCATTTACATTTCTCTGGTTTTCACAGAGAACCAGGTCTCCGAGTTTAAAGGTCCTAGGAAGCACACTTTGATTATATTGTCTTGATAGTGATCATTGATAAGCTTTAAGATGATCAAGGGCCTATAATTAGTGCTCATCAAGCATCTCTAGCTGATGCAAATGATTAACCCAGTAGGTTTCATCATCAATTAAACCTTTAAGAGAAACCCATAGGGACAAAATTTCCAACTCTAAAGGGATGATAGCTTTGGCACCATACGCGAGATTGTAAGGCGTTGTTTCAGTCGCCATACAGACACTTGTGCGATAGGCTCACAAAGCGTACATTAATTGAATATGCCAATCCTTACCGTGCTTATTAACTGTTTTACAAAGAATGAGCTCAAGATTTTTGTTAGACGCTTCTTCTTGGCTGTTAGATTGTGGATAGTATGGCATAGAAAATCTATGTTGGATGTGAAATTTCTCTAAGAACTGCTTTACTTCCTTGTTATTGAATGGTGTGACATTGTTATTGCTCACAGAATAGTGTTTAGTAATCTTTTTAAAGTGGGGACATACATGTCCCTACTCATTGTTTGTTTCAAAGTGTGGTCTTCTTACTTCATGTGATGTATCTTCTTGATGGTGTCATTGGGTTTGATGTCCTTCAAGAGCATGACTTTTCTTTGTATATGATATTCCTCTTAGTGGTGATGCTATGACTTGCATTCCCTAGGTTGTGAATCTTTTATCCTTGACTAGTCCTCTCTTGGAGACATTAAGCATGATGTTCCTTAAGGTGAGACCTTTCATGAACTAAGCAAAACCCCTTTGAATATCCTATTGCATGTATCAAGGCCACCAAGCATAACACAACTTGCTTTCTAGTGGATCCTTTATGTTTTTCATGGCCACCAAGCATAACACAAGTTGTTTTCCAGTGGATCCTTTATGTTTTTCAAAACCACCAACAATAAAACAACTTACTTGCCAGTGGAGCCTTTTTCATGAGTGCCTAATATAACGTAGCTTGCTAGCCTTGTGACCATTTTTGTGGTGTCTTATCAAAGTTATCAAGAGGTATAACTTTGGTATGGTTAGTATAATGGAATCCTTTATACTTGGCATGACTTCCCATTAGCCACTTTTTGGGGCTCACCTAGTGGACAATGGATTTTGCTAGCCCCTGTTGTTAACAAACAAACATTATAAGGAAAATGCAGAGTGAATGTGCATTGAAGAAAAAAATATTACAAGTGCATGGCATAAAATCATGAATATGAAAACCAGTGAAACCTTTATCATATATCGCAATATGAAAAATTTATAAAATGCAAAATGTAGAGTTAAACATTGTACAATGATAAACAGAATAATACAAGTGCATGGAAAAATATGATTGATATGATAACCAGTGAAACCCTTTTCATATTTCATAGTAGTAAGCAAATATTGAAAGAAAATTGTAGAGTAAAACTTCATGCAATGAAGAACAAAAGAGTACAAGTGCTTGGAGAAGTATCATTGAAATGAAAACTAGTGAAACCCTTCTCGTATTTCGTAATAGAAATAAAATATAAAGATCAAATTACATAGTGAAAGTTTGTGCAATGAAGAACAAAATAAGTGTATGGCAGAATACTGTCAAAATGAAAGACAATGGTACATGCCTAGTGATGTAAAATCTCACGTGAAAGAGAGAGGGAGTTTTCAAGAGTACAGAGCTAGAATAATGAATTGTGCAAAGCCGAACAATGAATTGTGGAGAGCCAAACATCTATGGGTGCCTATCCAAATGAACACTCCAGAACAAATGCAAACAAAAGGAATAACAATGGGAAAGGATATGCGAGAATTTGGAGCATTGAATGAACCTTGATTTTTGAATTACGTGTTTGTAAGGCCAAGTAATTGCAGAGGGACACGGAAGGAAAGTTGTCGAGTGGGGGTAACGAAGGGAGCAATGGGTGATTAATGCTCTCAATTGGATGTTTGGGGTGGTGAAGTGTTCTTATGCCACGTGTGTGTCCAACTTAACGCCCAGTTTACTTCACACTACCTTCGGAGGGTCCACTATCGGCGGACCCCAAAATGGGCCCGTCTGGAACATCGTGGACCAACTAGTGCATGACACATGGCGACATGGTAGAAATTTGAAAAGAAAAAAAATGGTAAGTATACAACTGATAAAGTGATGTGAATAATTTTTTATAGTTTTTGGTTCCACGTAGCACTCCATATAAACCTCCAAAGATAAGGTGCACTACTATGAACCCCTCCCCCCAAAACTAAATAACTAGCGCTTGCACCTTAGCAAGGCGCAATGGTTACGCTGATAGGAGGGTATACTATGGTAGTGTATTCAGAGGGTAGGGAGGGGGAGAATGCATGGGGAAAGTGCAATCTGGTTTTTTGCAAGAGTAATTATTCGTAGCGAATGTGAATGGGTGGCGGGATGCAAGTAGAGATGAATATGCCAAGTGGATGAACAACACAATATATTATCTTAAATGGTCGAAGTGGTGGAACATTATAGCTCAGCTGTAGCAAGTAAATTTGTTGGTAGTTCATGATATACAAAATGTGCGGTATGAAAAGTCAAAAAATTGGTGAGCAATTTTGCATTAGAACTTTTTTTTGAACAAAATACAGTACAATTGTTGGTGTTTGATGGTGAGGGGCTATGATATATGCCATTTGGCTTCAAGGCCTGGAAAGCAAAAGAAATGCTAACCCTAACCCTAATTTTGATGCAAAACCTACCCCTCATCCTAATGTTAACCATATTTCCAACCCTAACTGTATCTCTTAACCCTAACCATAAGCTTAACTATATCTCTATCCCTAATCCTAACCTAAACCCTTAACCTAACTATATATTTTTACCTTTGAGAACATTTAACCATATCACTTAATGCTAAGTCATTGTCTATCCCTAAACCTAACCACATAATGGCATTAAACCTAACTATATCTCTATCCCAATTCCTAACCATAAGCATAACCATAACCATGATGTAAATCGTAACCCTAAGCCTAAAATTGATCTTAAATCTAATTGTAACTCTAACCCTGATCCTAACTCTAACCCTAATTTTAAGCTAATCTTCATTCTAACCCTAATCCTAATTTTGATGCTAGCTGTAACCTCGATCTTGATGTTAACCCTAACCCTAACCCTATTCTTAACTAAATTTCTAATCCCCTAAACCTAATGATATTTCTAACTCAAAACCTAACCCTAAGTATGACCATAACAATTATGCAACCCCTAACCCTCACCTTATTCGTAAACCTAACCTTGACCTTAAACCTAATTCTAACCCTAATCTTGAGCAAATCTTGATGCTATCCCTAACCCTAATTTTGATGCTATCTCTAAGCCTCATCCTAAAGCCAACAGTAACCCTACTCTTAACTAAATCTCAACCCTAACCCTAATTGTAACTATATATCTAGCATTAACCTTAACCTTACCTATAACCCTAACCATATCTCTTAACCCTAACCCTAACCCTAACCGTGATAAGCTTAACCCCAACTATTACCCTAACCCTAACTATATCTCTTAACCCTAAATGCGACCCTAAACCCTTTTGTAACCCTAACCTTAACGCTAAACCTAACCCTAATCCTAAACTATTCTTCATGCGAACCCTAATCCTAATTTTGATGAAAACCCTAATCCTCATCCTAATGTTAACCATATTTCTAACCCTAACTATATCTCTTAACCCTAACCATAAGCTTAACTATATCTCTAGCCCTAATCCTAACATAAACCCTAAACCTAACTATATCTCTTAACCCCAACCTAACCATAATCCTAATCTTAAACTTTGACCGAGAATATAACTATAACCCTAATCCTGTTAACCTTAACCCCAATTATTACCTCAACCCTAACTATATCTATTAACCCTAAACTTAAAAACAAACCTAAATGTAAACCTAATCCTAATGCTAACCCTAACCCTAAGTTTGATGCTAGTAACCCCAATTATTACCCCAACCCTAACTATATCTATTAACCCTAAACTTGACAACAAACCTAAATGTAACCCTAATCCTAATGCTAACCCTAACCCTAAGGTTGATGCTATATCTCTCTTTGTATTATATATATATATATATATATATATATATATATATATATATATATATGCTAGAGATATAGTTAGGGTTAGGGTAAAGAGATATATCTTTGAATTATTTATTTGATTTTTGATTTTTTTCTTTGATCATTCAATTTATCATGGTAAACATTTTTATTTGATCTTTTTGATTTATTTTTATCTTTGGATTATTTATTTGATCTTTTAGTTTATCTATGATACATATTTTTAATTCTTAGTAATTTATATTTTATTGTTTTTTGATCATATCTCTTTGATTTATTTATTTGATCTTTCAATTTATTTATTTTTATTTATTTTATTTTTTAATTTATCTATGATAAATATTTTTAAATACTATGATTTATCATTTTGATTTTTTAATTTATCTATGATAAATATTTGAAAATATTGTGATTTATCATTTTGATTTTTAAATCAAATCCCTTTGATTTTGATTTTGATTTTTCTTTGTGATTTTTTTGATTTTTGATCAAATTTCTTTGATTCTGATTTTTCTGTCAAATTTCTTAGATTTTGATTTCTCTTTGTGATTTATCTTTGATTTTGAATCTCCAACAATTCATAAAATGATTTAATTCTTTAAAATAAACTTCAATTAATTAAAAGAATACTTATACAACCACCACCTATCATTAGGAATACTTGCTCAATAATTAAGTTTGATTGTGGAAAGGTTGTATTAATCATCTCATTCTGTCTACATTAACTAATAATATAAGAACCTACCAAAATTAAAATGTATATACATCACTCTCAACTTTGAAATTGTTCAAAACATGCACAATTTGTTAGGACAAAATTATTAGGAAATAACCTCACAGATGTCTAGAAATTTTAGAAAGAAAAAGTATGTACCTTATCTCTGTAGAAGTCATCATGATTAAGTCCCCTTCTACAACTCCAAGTGAACTCAAACGCTCAGTATTTCTAGCTTCTCTCCCATGGTAAAGCAATTGTTGCTGCTGAAGTGAGACTTGTGTCTGAAGAATTCGGAGATCTAATTAGTCCTTGTGAATCCAGTATACCAAAGGGAATACATGCTAATCAAAATTTGCAGATTTTCATAACTAAAAATTAAAATATCTGAACATGCAATGTTGACTTACTTAATCCTAAACGCAAAGTTCCAGAACCATCGATGTCCTCACATTCTCTATCAACTTAAAGGTGTTTCTTTCTCTTGCTTGGTAACATTAGCACTATTTTTGCATTTGTTACTTGGACTGTTCATGAAGATTTAATCATTTTTTCACCCCAAGCAAGAAACGGCGTCTCTGAGCTGTTCTCCCTATGTATCTTGTGTTTCAGGAATAGTCAGGGACCTTTTCAAATTGAGCTTCAACCAGCTAGACTCGAATGGGGGCATTCAAATTGCACCCGAAGGCATACAATATTAATTCAAAGAAAGATGGAATACACAGGAACAGAGGTTGTTGAAAAACGAATTAGGGCTGGAGCATGCGCAGGGGAAGGTGCGCTAAGAAGAGGTCAGCCAAGGGTTGTGAGCACCTCCTCCTCCTTGTAATCACCTAGGCAAATGGAGCAGGACAACTCCTCCCCACGTGACCGCTTCTCAGAAAATGTCACCAGCGGATACAAGTCCAAGGTCGCCTGGTCGAGTCCCGCCGTGATGGCCGCCCCTGTGTCTCTCTGCACCTCCTCTCTCTGCGCAACGCCTCCCGCCAGTTGAGTCTGGCCGTGCACCCGCACGCACATACACGAAGCCAACATCACCGTTGAGAGCAGAACCAGTAATTCCACCGCTATGGCGATGTCGTACGCGAGCCCCACCCTGCTCATATCTCCCATTGTCGAATTGCTGCTCATCTTTCGCTGGGATTCGAAACTATAAGCCCTACAAGACTCGTCGCTTTCGTTGACACTGTGGTTGGTAAGGATGAAGGGCCTGAAAATACAACTGGGGTTACCTCCAAAGTATATGCTGGTGTTGCATAACCATTTAACGATGATGATGAAGACAAGGCAGTGAAACAACAACTCAAAGCCGAGGTAAAAGCAACAAAGGCCATGAAGCATAAAAATAGAAATTACCCTCTCCCTTCTGATGTTTCCTTGCTCTCCTCCTGTCATAACCGCCATTGCCATTTTATTCTAAAGGCGACCACTTGAAAAAGCAATAGAAATAGGCAAATAGGGAATACACGCAGACATTACTTCAACTCGCACGCAAAACCCCGAAAGTCAAGGTAAAATTTATACAGTACGCAGGGAGTAGCTGGTACAGTGTTCGATATGAAGGATTCTTTTATTTTTCACCCATACTTCTGGCAGGACGCCCATACCGGGTGCAGAGGGACAGCGTACGGAGTCGAGGAAGTGAAAATCTAACCGGAAAAAATGCCTTCGCAGGGAGAAAAATGTGGATGCCATGTCTCAGGTGAGAATCCAGCCGGAATAGTCTCAGCCGGCATCAGACATGAGACTTTTCCGGTTGAATTCTCACCTATAATAGCCTATCGGCTAACAAGAAGCTGCAATTTTCATCATCCCTTGGTCACTTCCACTACGTTTTCTTGAGTCCCTTATTATACAATGTTATGCATGTCCATATGCATGTTGACATGCTATTTTGTACTATTTTGTGCATTTTTGTAGGGAAAATAGCCGCGTCCTATAAAATATAGCCTAGTACTTCCCTCGGTAGACTTTTTGAAGCCATATAATATAATCTCCTTTATCCTTTTCTTGCGGGTCACGCATAGAAGAGCGGGAAACTAGCAAATTGTTTATATTTAAATATCAATTTTAGACTTTCCAGAACCGAATCCAGACGTCATTAGTGGCTGGGTCAACTGTGTATTGCAAGGAGTTGGTATAGTCCAAAGTTTAATATCATTGTTTTAGTTTTCTAGCAAGGAGTTGGTATAGTCCAAAGTTTAATATCATTGTTTTAGTTTTCTAGCAAGGAGTTCGTAGAGTCCAGACTTTAATATCATTATTTTAGTTTCGATATCACCTGGTCAACACGGGTGGGCTGTCCTCGTTTGTATAACAAGTCCTTCAATCCGTGCCTTCAACGTCAAGCCATTTCTATCGACTACTGATGATGGCGAAGAAGCATTTACCGGCAGTTGTAGTTGCCGCAATGATAACAATGTTTTCCCTGGATGCCGCCCAAGCACATCTGTTTAAGGAAAAAATAAGTCACATGCAATTCTATTTCCATGACAGGATTTCGGGAAAAAATGTGACGGCCGTGGAGGTGGCATCGGCTCCAACCACCAACACCTCAGCTACTAGCTTTGGAGCCGTATTTGTGATGGACGACCCGTTGACGGAAGGGCCTGAGCCCACCTCCAAATTGGTGGGCAGAGCTCAGGGATTGTACGCCTTCGCCAGCCAAGAGGAACTTCGTCTGTTAATGTCAGTCACCTATGTTTTCGAGGGCGGAGAGTTCAACGGCAGTACACTCGCCGTGGTGGGCAGCAACGCCTTTCTTAACGAGGTTAGAGAGATGGCAATTGTGGGAGGAAGCGGGAAATTCAGGCTGGCTCGAGGGTATGCTCTCGCTCACACTCACTCCTTGGACCTCCACTCTGGAAATGCAGTCGTCCATTACAATGTCACCGTACATCATTACTGATGCTTCAACATAGTTTGCCCTATTTTTTCTTCTCCTTGTTCAGAATTTGAATGCCTGTTAGAAGCTGAAACTGTTTATCCATTGTTTTTTGGTTGAATAAAGCTGCAGTTACAATGTAAGATCACAGAGTATTCAATTACAATATATAAAAAACAAAGTAATTTGTGACCCTTCTGCTGGTAGAACGGACACTCTTTATCCAATTCTTGTAGAACTCTCAGATCTTAAATCTACTTTGTTTTGTTACGGCTGGTTCTTTGCTGACGTGAATTTGCTTGATGCTGAGTTAAATATATTAAATGAAGTAGTAGTTCAAAAAAATAGTAGTAGAAATTTAACAAAGAATCAATACATGTAGATATGTAATTATGTATTTCATGGAATATCAAATAAAAGTTAATTTAATTGCTTTAGAAAACTACTACTTACAATTATTGTGAGTTTTTAAAAATAAAAGAAGCATAGTTTTCCAATAAATTGCATGCATATATATTATAAAATCTATTACTTTTGAAAAATGTCAAATGGGTTTAAGTTTTTTTATATTGAACAAAGCAAAATTACAAAGAATATAAGCTACCAATAGATGGTTAAATGAGATTTAAGAAAAACTATCCTTTTATGATTACAATGACAATACAAATAGTTGAAGCTAGAAATAATAACACTTAATACTTGAATTGCAACCCTTTATGGCATAAGTGAAGGATATTGTTTTCCTGAAGCTATTTAACTTGGTCTTGAATTTGTTGAAGCTAATCCATGTCCATAAAAATTTTCTTTCATAATTCTTAAATTTGTGAAAACAAAAAATAACTTGAAAAAATATGTCTGAATAACGTTTGAGTACAAGTTCCATGAAATTAGTTTCTAGAAAAAATAGTATTAAATATAGAATTCCAAATATACCTTAAGATAACTTGTCTAATTGAATAAACAATCATATTATTATGCAAATCAAAACCAAAAAGATCTTATTTCTAATTCAACTCATAGTGAAAAATAGCAACAAAGTTTTAAAAGACAACATTCCATTATTTTTCAACATAAAGATAGTCCCAAAAAATGTGTTTCATATTTTTAGCACAAAAGTAAAAATTGTCATTAATTTGTTGAACAATAAAGCATTTCACTCTATCCCCAAAAAGTGATTTATAATGTAATTTTTTTTAGGCCAACACTTGTGTTTCGAGATCATCTTTTGATTTCCATATTTGTGTACTCACTTTGATCCATATTTTGGAAGCTTCTAATTTTGCATTTCCATTTATGATTGAGATTATATGTGATAGTCCAATAAGGAAGGGATTGAATATATGCATCCTTTAACAAAAGATAATTAAAATGACTAGAGGATGGTCTTTTTTAATCCTTAAAAAAACTATATTCCCTAAGTGTATAAATTTTCATAAATAGCTCAAGTGGGACTAATGATTGTATAAATATGAAAAAATATTAATACTCAAGTTCAACCTATAATGTTCTTTGTTTTCTCCATGAAATCCATAGAAATGCATTAAAATCACAAATATCTTTAAATTGTTGAACACCTTTCTTATACAAGTAATAGGCATGTCTAGGAAAATAAATAATTAGTGGTTGACTATGACGAGTAATAATTTTATTCCACCAATTTGATGAAGAAGCAAAGTTGAAGCCATGCACACCCTTCAATGTTTGAGTTTATGACTCGTAAACCACCCTTATATTTTGGTTAAATGCATTGAGACTGAGAAGAAGAAATGAATCCAACACTACCATCCTATTTAGACAAAAGAAATGTATACTAATTTGTTTTAGATTCTTCATAGTCTTTCTTAGATGGCATCACACAAGACAAGTAATATCCATAGGTGACAATGAATTTTTTATTGAATACTTGAGATTTACTAGCCAAATATAAGAACATGTTTCCCTAGTTAAATGGCATGTTCTTAAGTGTATTCAGGATCTAGTCTCACATATAAAAAGAGAGACCCACACACAAAAAGGAATTCCAATATATCTAGTAATCTCCCCATATTTGATTTGCCTCCACCCATCAAGAATCTACTTGGAAATATGACCACATTGAGACATCATAAATTTAGATTTTTTAGAATCTAATTGTGATCAAAATATAGAGAAATGAAAATTTATGATATCCAAGGTATTTTGTGATTCTTCCTCAAAATTTTGCAAAAATAACATGTTGTCATCAGAAAAATATGAGTTGATAACCACCTCCTTTTGTAGACTTGACATATATCTTTTATAAGGTTCATTTGATTAGATTTTATGGAGAAGATATCTCAAATCATCAACTACAAGCACATATAAGAAGGGGGTTAAAGGACATCCTTTCCTTATGAACCATTGTAAATAAAAATTAATTCGTTAAGGAATTATTAATAACAAGGTGAGCATTGGCATCTTGGAACAATATTTGGATATTTCTCATCACCTTAGGCCTAAAAATCGACCATTATAGCATTTCAACAATGAAACCCTTACAAATTTTGTCATATGTTTTATCAAAATATAACTTAATTGGAAAAGCATTTTTCCCTAAATTTTGGGCTCATTCAAGAGTTTCCAAAACAAATGTATTAAATTATCAATAATAAATGTCTTTAATCAATTATTTTTATTCAACTATAACAATTCCTTGGACATAGGTTTAATTTTGATAGCTAATGCTTTTACAATTATTTTGTAAGAGGTGTTTAACAAAGAATTTGTTCTCCAACCATCAATGATACTTTTATTTTTTAGTGATAAGTTTGATTAATCCTTTGCTAATGTTTGGCCCTAAATATTCTTTCTGAGGAGCTTCCAAATAGAACATATAAAAACTATCTTAGATATGATTCTATAATCTATTTGATAAAATTCAAAAAGGAAATCATCAAAACTTGTACTTTTATTAAATTTCATAGAAAAAAAACCACATTCAATATCCTTTACGAAAATAATACGATCCAAAAAATGTAACCTAGATCAATTCTATTAGGTATATAATCTTTGAAAATTTATTCTAAGGTTTACTAAATTAAATGGGTTCAATTTAGATACCCACAAGATCACTTAATGATTCTTAAGATATCATAAATAAATGTAAATATCTTATATTTGGACCTTCAAGTGCTCACTTATCCATAATTTACCTCACTTTCCATTGGCATATCCCATTCAAGTATGATGCTTGCACAAACATTTAATGGTGTAACATTTAATATTTTTCTCAATCATGTTTTTTATAAAATACTATAAATTATAGTTATTTACAGTTTTAGAGTTTACAATTGAAATATTTATAATTGGTATTTTTAGAATATTTTTTCCTTTAGACCTAAATAGCTAAATAACATGATGTTCTTAAAAGGTTGGCAGTCTTGACGCAAACGTAGGTCTTAAAAGTTTGAAAAGTCTTCAAAGAGAAAATTAATAAAGTTGTCTTATCTCCATTGTATAAGATTAGTAGGAGATTTCCTATACCTTTGAAAGGAGTCTATCATGATAAGGTCTTAAATTTCCTTAGCATGATCTAAGAACCACATGCATACTTTAGAGAGAATATATGTTTAAAAAAAAAAGAGTTTGAGTCATAATAGGTTAGGTTGAGATTTCTAGACTTTTTTATTATGATAAGAGACTCTTTTTTTATGAGAGTAAAAACTTTCATTATGTAGCTAAGGTTATCAAAGCAAGAAACAAGGAGCTATAAAGCACGCCATGTTGAGATCTAACAACTTTTTTTTTAGTTTCACTAATGAATAATGCACATTATATTTTTTTCACAATTGTGTCTAGTTTTTGTCACATGAATACTCTATTATAGAGAAAACTAGACCTAAAAGTGAATCTTTTTTGAAGAAAAAGAGCTTGAAATAGTTTTAGGAGTCATAAATATTTCCATCTTCTTTCCATGTAAAGGCATGCAATAGTGTATGCATGTAGTTCATTATGCCCATAGGTATATTATCTTCTTTTTCATGTTTTATTATCAACAATAGAGGATGCAAGACATGGAAAGGTTGTTGAGAATTTACATCTTTCTTAGAAGTTACAAAGAAAACCCTATGAACCAATGAAGCTAACACCAATGAAATTTCAAGGGTTTGTTCTTAGTAAGTATAAAACCCCTAGTTTTATTATGACATATGATAGATATATGTATGCTAGCCTTTGAGTTTGTATCCTACTATTGACAAAGAGATGGTGAGTACACATTCTTACAAGGGGCTTAGAAGCATTTCAAGCCTTCATTAATGCACTCACGTTATAATGTGAGTGCATTATAGGCTTGGTGTGAGCGAGCCTTAGGATCGGTCACACCAAGCCATAATGCAAGTGCATTATAGCCTTTAAAATAAATTTAAAACATTTGGCCACCTTTTGGCCCCCCAAATTTTTGCACCTACCCATAACTTAACCACCATTTGTCAACCCACTCCTTTGACTCACACTCATTCCAGGCTTGAATTGTACATGAAGAAGAAAAGCATGCCAAAAGAATCAAATGATCAAGTATCATTTTAGCATCCCCCATGGATCCATTTGACCTTGATGTTATGATATTTGACATTTCATTATCAATATCTAAATTCTCATGTAAGGAAATCATCTATAACTTATTCACAATATTAGTTTCATCCAATGTTGGAAATAATATTTCTAGCACCTAGAGAGAATGGACTGAGTCACATGGTCTAGTTTTGATATAATTAGAATAAAAATTGTATCCCAAGGAACTTCATCAAGGACTTTATAAAGTGGATTTCATTCATGTCACTAGTTTTAATCATGAAAATAAACACTCCATAGAGAAATAATTAAGGATGCATAACCACATAATTGAGCAAACTCTGAAAATAGTCATATCCAAGTGTTCCAACATTGCCAATTTCATTTACAAATGAATTCCTACCAATAATTTGAGCTAAACATGAATGACACTATCCACAAGGGTGAGATTGATCTAGAGAAATGACAATTCATGGCTACTACGAATATTTTTGCACATGAAATTTTACCTATTCTATGAGACCATGGAACACATAAATTTGTGTAATTTTTCCTTTGACTACAATATTAGTAAGATCTTAAGCTATCTAATTTTTCCCTATCAGCTCTTTAAAATTCTTGGGATCATACTTATGAGATGATCTCAAATTTCTTTCTTCATGTTTAAAAGAACAACCACCCTTTGTATTTTATCTATGTCCTATGCTCTCGGGGTTTACAAAGAAACATCATGGAATTGGATCTTATCACTATCTTTCATGACTCTTCATTTCTTTAAGCTTATCCTGAGGACCATCACTTGATGTTGCTTTCTAGCACTGGCATACTCAATGATGAAATATTTCCACTATTTTCTACTTCAATTTATCTAGGTTATATTATTTTTAAGAAAAGTTTAACATGAAAAATATTAATAAACCTCTCTCATCAACCTTAAAACAATAATATAGTGCAACAAAAAGGATAAGATCTACATGTAATATACTCTTCTGCCACTGGGTTTAAACAATAGCTCGAAGAAGGGTTTTAATAGAAGACATATAGCCTATTATAACAAAAAAATGCACATCAATTTCATTTCATTTCCACATTCATTTTTTCTTGCATGTGGCTAGAAAACCCTACAATTGTGCGTTCACATTCTAGAAGCATCAAATTATATAATTTCTTCAGATTGAATCTTTGCCATTTCTTTGCGAGGATTCTACCACATCAATGGGGAGGTCGAATAAGTAAGCATTGTTTGTTTTTTTTTTGTGAATTTATTGTTAAATAGGTAAATTTAGATTTTTTTATGTTCATTTCTTTAATTTATAATAGTTGATAATCAACCTAAAAATCCTCCTCAAAATCCTTCTCCTCTTCATGAACAAGCACATGAAAAAAATCCTGAACAACCACAACAAAAACCTCCTCCAACAATTCCTCAACATCCTCTTAGTGCTCAACAAAATTTAATGGGGGAAATTGAAAACAACAAAAAAAAAATTGAGGAGTTAATCATGAGGTTGAACGATCCTATAAGTTCAATCTTGGAAAGGAGCACACTTGTGAATTCACTTCAAGCCATGTTAACACATGTAGATGCAATTAGCAAGCAATTAAGTGATTAGGTAGATAAGAGGCATGAGTGTAGAAATTTTTATGCAAATAAATTATAATATAAAGAAGTAAAAGTTGGAAAAAATAAAAAATATGATTTGCGCTCACTATTCACTTACCCACACACAAATCAAACTATTGACCTTAATAGAAAGAGGTTTCTTATCCATTAGTGTATCCAAAAAGGGATTAGGAACAATTTTGGAATAGGTGGTCAATGGTTTTTTACCATCCACCATGAAAAAATAATGAGGTCTCCCAATGTTTCTTTTGGAAACTCTATTGTGAGTTAGTCCTCCATAAAATCCCCAACTATTTTGATTTACGGGAATTTTAGGGGAGAGGTGGTGGGTCGGCATAGGATAGACCAAGTGCATGTCAGGATCCTTAGCAGAAAGGGAGATGAGCACTTGCTAGGTCAACTTATGAGCATGTTGCTATCCCCTTCCATCATGAAGGAGAGTGCTGAGGTGGGCACTCTACAATCTATTAGTTCTCTAACCCAGAGTATCATCCAACATGCTAGTCCTGTAGTATAGTTCCAACTAAGGGAGAGTTTGAGGGGTATGGTTCCACCCCATTCTTGTTAGGTTTGTGGTTTGGACTGTACATATGACCCCATAGATAGTCAAGAGGTTGGTGTAACTATGGAGTTGGCGATGGAAAATAAAATTTTGAATGAGGATTTTGGCATCGATATTCAGGTAAATGTTAGCATGTTCATTGAATTTAATTTATTAAGTTTCATTTTTGAAATGCAAGATTAACTAATTTAGTTTAATAATTGTAATTAAATTTTAGGGTCATAGTGTTGATACTAGATACACCAACCCTCCACCTATTTTATACTCCACTGCATCTATTGTTGAGGTATGTAACTAGAAAACAATTATAAATATTGCGTGTGAATAGCATTGTTACATTAATGGTATTCTAATATCTAATTTTGGATGTTGAATATGTTAATATTGGAGGTTTCATGAGAACACCTCCCAGTGCTAGTGGAGTACAAACCTTCACGCAGGTAATAGAATAAAGAGTTTAACTAATGAATTTTACTTAATAGATTTGTTTATTTTATATTCATAGTGTTAATTACATTACATTGCACATCTTTCAAACTCAAAGTATTACATCACATTGCATAACTAATAACTAGATGTTGATCTAGATGACATAATTTCAATTACAATATAGTTTATTAGAAATTCAACATAATCAGTGATGCAATTACTTCACATAGCATAAGTAATAACTAGGAGCAGCTGCCAATTACATTTGCTTGTCATGTCATTCCATGAGACCACTTTTTATTGAGGAATTTTTTTAAACAGTTCACTACCTTTTCTATGCTATGGTTGCTTGGAAAAAATCTATGAAAGAATAATAGTAAGAAATAACATAGACAAGACAATGAGTTGTTTGAAAAATGCCTCAAAGAAATGTGGTCTCATGGTGAGGTCCATCATCGTGATCGACATAATATCTTCGAGGCATTTTTTCAAATAGTTCACCACTTTGTCTATGCTACCACATTTTCCATACATGTCTAACAAAGGATTTTATCAAATAGTTCACTTCCTTGCTTGTATGGCTAAAAACCTAAAACAAGTGCTTTCCAACAA
This sequence comes from Sequoia sempervirens, assembly GCA_007258455.2. Lineage (NCBI taxonomy): Eukaryota > Viridiplantae > Streptophyta > Pinopsida > Cupressales > Cupressaceae > Sequoia > Sequoia sempervirens. The sequence goes on along the minus strand of VDFB02330481.1, from coordinate 10,312 downwards.
ACAATGGATGCTTAAAAAAAATCTATCAAAGCGTAATAGTAAGCAACGACATAGACCAGGTAGTGAGTATTTTGAAAAAAAAATCGAAGAAATGTGGTCTCATGGTGATGGAATTCCATTCCATCACCATGAGACCACATTTCTTTGAGGAATTTTTCAAACAACTTTCTACCTTAAGAATAGAAATGAATCCTTTAGCCAAAATTCCATTCCAAATCCTTTTCAAGGTCCTCATCCTCATCCTCAATTTACCAATCCATGGAAGCTTCCACCTCTTATTCCACGTGTTCATATCCCCACCCCTCCTTGTTCATGTCATGATCTCCCTCCATCTCATAACCAAGATGATAATATACCATCCACTCCATCCCAACATAATACCATTGAGAAGGAAATGAAATGTATTGAAAAATTCCTCAAAGAAATGTAGTCTCATGGTGATGGAATGCCAGGACAAACAAATGTGTCATGGAATTCCATCACCATGAGACCACATTTCTTTGAGATATTTTTTTAAATAGTTCATTTCCTTCTCTTTGTTACCACATTTTTCATACATGTCTATGAAAGCAATTTATCAAATGGTTCATTTCCTTGCTACTATGGATAAAATCCTAAAATAGGTGCTTTCAAACAAGCTATGGATAGGGAAAATAGTAAGCATGATTGTAAGAAATATATAGTTCAATAAGTACCCAAAATTCTATTCATGATCCAATACATTATAAGCCATGACCTGCATCACTATTGTAGATTTCATGATTGAATAATTTATTGTTTTATTTTTAGATGTTGCAAGTGGAAACATCTCCAGATGTTCATAGGGCAATGGAGCTTGGTGTTTCTTTTGCTACAAAATTCTCGATGCCTCTCATGGGGGTATGAGACAGATTACTAAATTTCAAATTACATTCATTGTTATAGCTGTTAGTTAGTGAAAAATTAAACAATTGTTGATTTGTAGTTTAATTTATCTTTGGATGGTTTCTATAAGACTTCAGCATGCCACAACATGGGCATGTGAATATTTCCCTTGAGGAGAGTGATCATCTACTGGCGATAAGTGATTTTTTTAAAAATATATCATTTTTTATAATGTAATTTCTATATATTAATGTCTTTACTTGTTATTATAATAGGTAAGGCTTGATGAGGAACTAAACCCTAGGAGGAGCACCCCTTGACCTCAGAATAAACAAGTGATATACTTATCACCATCTAGCCAACCAAAAAAGGGCAAGAGTTTGTTTCGAGACCTTGGAGGGCAATGACTTTTGATTCCAAGGTCATTTTTTGTATGCCTATATGGCATTTTTGGAAATATTTTGTATTCCATATATTTAACATTGTATGCCTATGTGACATTCTTATAATCCTATATGGCTATTTTGTATATATTTTATACTTATATCAACATATATTGAGGTATGCCTACATGGCTATTTGGTTAATACAACTCCTTTTTATTGATGGTGTCCATATTTGCATTATAAATCCACACTTCAATAGATATGAGTTACGTGTATTCAAGTGTATACTTTATAACTTATGTGTATACTTTGTGACCTATGTGTATTCCAATGTATACTTTGTGACTTACATGTTTTCATGCATATAACTTGTATTCATGCATATAATTTTTATTAATGTGTATACTATGTATTCATGTGTGTACTTCAAGGCTTATGTGTATTTGAGTACTTGTGCTTCACTTATTCATATGTATACTTATTAATTGGTTAGCCCTAACATTGCTCATTATTGTCCTTCAAGGTTTGTCTTTAATATTTATTAATTGATGCTAAACAACTTTATTCATTGATGCTAAACAACTTCAATATTTCCAAAAATGATTCACCAACGATTTATCATTTATTTATGTGCTAATTCAATATGGAATCCAAGGTATAATTTAAAAGGGATCAATCTAGGAGGAGAGGGAAGATATATATTTATAGTGTAACCTATTGTACCTTCTCTATACAAACCTCTAATGGCTCCTGTATGCTTTGCTATTACATTTTCTACATTTCATATCCCATTTTCATAGGTGGATCATTACTTCTCTCATTCTTTTCCCTTCTCTTCTAGGTCCTCACCTCTTGTGGTATTCTAAAATAAGCTCTAGTTTATGGTGGGAATCTACTAAGATTCAAAGGAGTCATTAGTTTTCCCCTTAGTTGTCTTGGGTGATTTTATTATTTCTTGGTTGGTTACAATGTATTTGATAGTTAATTTTGTGGAGATGGAACCTCTCATTCTTTGTAGTCTAGGACATTTTAGGTAGATTCCTCTTCAATAAGAGCTAACTTGTCAATGCGGTAGCATAGACAAGGTAGTGGGCTATTTGAAAAATTCCCCATAGAAATGGGGGCTCACAATGATGTACATCACTATGAGCCCCCATTTCTAAGAGATTTTTTTTTCAAACAACCCACTACCTTGTCTATGCTACCGTATCAACAAGCTAACTAGTGAGCTCACTAGCTTGTCAAAGGTCACATGAAATTTTTGATGGAATTCCTTAAATAAATGTCATCTCATGGAATCCCATGATTCCAAGATAGGCAGAAAATGGAAGGATGGTGGTATGTGTAGGATCATCATGAAAAAAAAAGGTGCTTAAGTGGAAAAAAATTGGGAAAAATCAGAGTTAGGCAACTTGACATAAAAATTTGAATAAGTTATCTATATTATTTCAAAAATATGTAAGAATAGAATCTATAGAAAATTGAATGTTATTTCTAAACTACTAGGTTTTTTTGTTTATGTTTTTAAATCTATTTGGTGAAAATTTGAAATTTCAATGCAGTGGTACTTAAATTTCAAGGAAAAAATAAGAAGTAGGTGTCTGTCTGACCACCCTAACCAAAATAAAATCATAATATTTGTTTATAAGATTTTAGATATAAGTAGATGACTCATGCCTCGATGTGATGCATATTTTTTTGTAATTTTTTTCCAAGTAAATAATTAATTATGAATTTTTATTACAACAAAATATAAAATCGTATGTCTAACCACCTTAATTTGGTCAAAACTTCATGAAATTCAATTTTCTTTTTTAATCCTATAGTATGTGAAGCATAGAATGTGACGCATGTTTTGGATTCAAAAATGATATTGTTTGAAAGCTATAGATGTTTATCAATCAACCTATCAAGGACTTTAGTCATAATTTGAATAGAAAATGAATAATAATTACTTATTAAATTCAAAGTAAAGCATAATTTATATTGGTGGAAAGCTGAGAATCTCCTTTAAAAACCCTTTTCATTTCATCAATTTTGGGTAAAAAAAAGTCATCAGCCACATACCCATCATATTGCCACTTTTTGGCCCATCATGATCCTACACATACCCATGGACAAGGCATGTGAATTGTTTGACAAAAATGTTTGGGTAGACATGTGTGCAAAATGTTTCCTTATAGACAAGCTAGTGAGCTCACTAGCTTGTCAATGCAGTAGCATAGAAAAGGTAGTGGGCTATTTAAAAAATGCCTCATATAAATGGTGACTCAAAATGAAGTATGCATTGTCAATGCTACCGCATTGGCAAGCTAGTGTGGTACTCACTAGATTGTCAATACAGTAGCATGGAAAACGTAGTAGGCTTTTTGAAAAAATTCCTCATAGAAATGAGGGCTCACAGTGATGTATGCCTCATAGAAATGGGGTCTCACGGTGATGTCCAAGGAATAAGAAGTTTATAGGAAAGTGCTACATCCCATGTACAACATAGAAAGGATATTTTACCACCCTATAAAGGAAGTGGTTTGGTCAAATCCAAAGGATTATTATATTGAAAATAGAGCTATAAACATGGTGGTTGGATCAATAAGGTGGTAAGAAGCACCATACCCAATGTTGGAGCTACACCCTAAGGCTCAAGAAAAATAGAAACAAACCAGAGAATCTTCAAGAACAAAAGAAACTATACTTGAGAGAATGAAAAAGGATGCGAACACAAAGGAAGAACTTAAAAATCAAGTAGAACAATTAAATTCATACTTACATCACCTAGTTGGCCCTATTTCCTTGGTTGCATCTGTCCCCATGTTGCTATGAACCCCAAACCCAAAAGGAATTATCCTAGCTATGAAAGAGTGGAGAGAAGGGTTGCAATCCCTTATAGGTAGGGTAATCAAGGAAACACTAAATATATATTACAACATTAGTGATGAGGTAAGTTTAAAGTGATGAGGTAAGTTTAGAAATAGAGATGAAAACCAAAATAGATGAAGAACTATTAATGTGGGAGGAGTATATTCCAATTTTGTAGAGAATAAGGGTCACTCCCTCTATTGAACAAGGTATACAAGCATCAATCAAATCATTGAAAGAAATGGGGATTGTTTGACAAAATGTTTTGGTAGACATGTATGGAAAAATTTTTAGAATAGACAAGGCAATTAGGTGTTTGAAAAAATTCCTCAAAGAAATGTTTTTTTGAGGTACGTTTCAAATAGTTGATTTCCTTGTCTATGATCACCATGTGAACATATTTCTTTGAGGCATTTTTTGAAACAAATGATTTCCTTATCTATGTTATTTGATAAAATGCTTTGGTAGACATGCATGGAAATTTTGGTACCATAGACAAGGCTATTGAACAATCTGGATAACTGAGAGGGGCGGTGAATCAGTTATTATAAAATAATTTCCATCACTTTAATTTATCCTAAGCAAAATTAAATCAAAAAGATATTGATGAACATGAAAGAACACAACACCAAGCACAAAGAACACGAAAAATTTACGTGGAAACCCAAGAAGAGAAAAACCATGGAGAATAATAATTCTCAATTATAAAGCATTGATTAAGATGACATCGGTTAAGGTGATTTTACAAGGGTTCACTACCAAGTTGCTCACTGCAAGGTGGTTCACTGTCGGTTGGGCTCACTGCTTAGCTATTATAGGCAAAGAGACAAAAAGTCTCAATAACAAAAGAGAAAGGCTCACTGCCTACAGAAAAATGATGAAAGGGAATCCACCACTGAAAGAACTATCACCAACAACACCAAATAGAATCTCACTATTTGTTGCATTCATTCATACACTTTCCCACTCTTCCCAATGTGTGGATATTCATATTTTCATTCACCGCACTGGATTTCCTCAAACAAAATCAACACTTACTTATATCATTTTATGCTTCCATAATCTCTCAAGTTGACCAAAAATAATTTCATGATCTTCCTTGTCGGCCAGATACAATTTTAAATAGGTCACCACAAAACATTCCTACAGTGAAGAGGAATGAAACATGGACCAAGCATAGCCTCTTCACTCAAATCAACATGCTACATGATATATGGAGCCAAAGAATAAGATATACACATTACAATTCAAACCATGTATTGGAGCACGTTAACCGACTGCCAGAGCGGTTTGGACCCAAAAGAGTGTATCTTATTGTGTTACAAGAGGAATGGGACCAAGACAGATACAACCAAAAAATAGATCTTTATAGCACAACATATAGAACCAATCCAATCTGGATCACCAAGGCACCAAAACAGAACTTAGGTCAATCAACCAAGATATGTTGACATCAATGACAACAAGCAATCAACATCATCTCAACACATTCCAAAAATCTCCCCCTTGTCATTGATGGCAACATTCATCAATAACAAACCAACCAACTTAATGTCATCATTAAGGACCATCTTAACTTCTTTTCTTCTCCCCCTTTGACATCAAAGACAAAGGGAAAAACTCCCCCTAAAAAACTTACTCTTCTCCCCCTATGAGGAAGCCACCAAACATTGTTCCAGATAAAAATGAGCATATAATACCATGGACCAATGCACATCCCATTGCATTTTATTGTAGACTAGTAGGGGGAAAAACCCCTACTTTCTTCTGGAGATACTTAAAAGTGTCTTTGCTCAACAGTTTTATGAAAATATCTGCAATCTACTCTTTTCTAGGTACATATTCAAGTTTTACTTCATTTTCCAACACCTTCTCTCTCAATAAATGATATTTAATGGATATATGCTTCATTCTGGAGTGATGTACTATATATTCTTTGAAATATTTATTGCACTGCTACTATCACACATAATTGAGATCGGTTCACCAAATGATACACCAAAATTCTTCAGTGTTTGTTTCATCCACTGTATCTAAGTGCAACATGAGGATGTTGCAATGCATGTTCAGCTTTGGTAGTAGATAAAGATATAGAATGTTATTTCTTACTTGACCAAGAAACCAACCAGGAGCTAAGGAAATAAGCTCCACCACTTGTACTCTGCCTGTTATCAATACATCTGGCCCAATCAACATCAGGTGCTATCAAAGTGAAATATGAGTCCTTTGGATACCACAACCCAAAATATTTTGTACCATTCAAATATCTTAAGATCCTTTTTACTACAACATGTGATTCCTTTGGTTCTTGCTAAAATCTAGCTGCTAAACAAATAGCATACATAATGTCTGATCTGGTGGTCGTCAAGTACAACAATCCTCCAATCATTAATCTACACATGCTTGAATCAACTTTAGGTGATTCATCTTCTTTTTTCAACTTGCATTCGGTAACAATAGGTGTACAAACCGGTTTAGAATTCTACAAACCAAACTTCTTCAATAGGCCTTTGGTATACTTGGACTGAGATATGAAGATTCCTTTGTTGTTCTAATTTACTTGCAATCCAAGGAAGAAATTTAGCTCACCTATCATAGACATCTTGAATTTCTTCTACATTTCACTAGCAAATTTTCTACACATATCATCATTTCCTCCCAAAATTATGTCATCAACATAAACCATAACAATCACCATATGATCTCAATGAGTTTTTTAGTATAAATTACTGTAAGAGAATCCTTTTTCAAATCCTTGTCCAATTAGGTACTTGTCTAATCTGCCATACCAGGCTCTAGATGCCTAGTTCAATCCATATAAATCTTTCTTCAACCTGCAAACAACATATGGGTAATTTCCGGACTTGAATCCTTCTAGTTGATCAATGTAGACTTCTTCCTTTAGTTCTCCATTCAAAAATGTTGACTTTACATCCATTTGATAGACTTTGAAATGCTTTAAAGCTGCAAAATCCAAAAATATCTTGATTGCTTCTATCCAGGCAACAAGGGCATAGGTCTCTTCAAAATCAATACCTTCAATTTGAGTATAACCTTTGCAAACCAATCTTTCCTTGTTTCTTACTACCTTTCCATTTTCATCTAGCTTGTTCCAGAATACCCACTTTGTTCCATTTACATTTATGTCTACCAATCTGGGCACAAGTTCCTAAGTCTAATTTTTCTCTATCTGATCAAGTTCTTCTTTCATTGCCTTCACCCACTTCTACTCATTGCATGTTTCCTCCATGGTCTTTGGCTCAATTTTTGAGAGTAAACACAATAATACCTGCTCTTGAGTTGCTTTTCTTGTGATAATTCCCTTATTCTTATTTCCAATAATTTGATTTTTTCAGTGGTTTTTCTGTACATACCTTGGATTTTTAGTTGTAGTTTTCAGAGCCTCCTTTATTTCTTCTTCTTCTTCTTCTTTCTTATATTTTTCTCCTTTTCATCCAAGTCATCTGATTCATATTCAATATGCCTTTCAGGCCTTGTTTGAACATCTTCATCTACTTTCACATTTGCACTTTCAGCTATTTTGTTCAATCTCTTGTTGTAACACCAGTATACTTTGCTTCTTTTAGAGTAACCCAAAAATATTCCTTCATTAGCTCAACTGTCAAACTTTCCAAGGTTATTCTCATCTCTTTGGATGTAGCATTTGATTCTAAAATTTTTGAAGTACTTCATTGTGGGAGTTCTTCCATGCCATAGCTCATATGATTTCTTTCCATACTTCCTCTAGAATAGTACTGTGTTAAGAGTATATTTTTATACATGTATCACTTCTCTCCAGTAGACCTGCAGAAAGCTTGCTTCCATGATCATTGTTCTAGCTGCTTCTTGAACTGTCTGGTTCATTATTTCCACTACACCATTCTGTTGAGGTGTTCTAGGGGTAGATAGTTGTCTTTTAATTCAATGCTTTTCATAGTATTTGTTGAATTCATCAAAAGTAAACTCTCCTCCTCTATCATATCTTAACACTTGATTCTTCTGTCAACTTCATTCTCAACTCATGCCTTGAAAATATTGAATTTTTCTAGAGCTTTTTATTTCTCTTAAACATGCAACCCAAGTGAGTTTGGAATAATCATCTATTAAAAGCATGAAATATATTTCACCTTGTAATATTCTTGTTTTGGTTAGACCACATAGGTCAGTGTGTACAAGGTCCAACAAACCAGTAGATGATTCTTCTTTTCTTCGGAATGTTTCTCTGGTTTGCTTTCCTTCTTGACATCCTTTGCAGATAGTATTGTCTAGTTTGGCCAATCTTGGAAAATATGATGCAGAGCATGGGGTTCAAAACTTTCAAACAATTATAACTTGACCAAACTCAAACACTTCTAACTTATTCATCCACCTTTGACCCATCATTCATCTCACAAAGTACTTGACTCAAACACCCAAAACTATAATCAGGGCACAAAACCTCTCACTAAATCCTCAAACCACCTTAAACATCATAAAATGACTTACTCAACCCAAGGAGGGTCTTTAATAACTATGATTTCACCAAACTACAAGTTTCCCTTATCAACCATTCTTCCACCTAGTAGGTTTCCAACAAGGAACAATCCTTAACAACTTTCAAGGAACTCCACCAATTAATACTATGACATAATATTTAAATACCCTTTTCGGCCTTCTAAGACATATCAGAAATTTAGTAGAGGGTTCTTTGAAACAAATGACTCAAAAGGTGACTGCCTTGGTTTCCTAATAAGCCTAATTGGGCTTGTGCTCATGAGGGCTTATTGGTTCCTTTGGTTCCAAGTCCCAAATCTCTTCACTATCACTTCAAACACTCATAATATGACCTTATGTTTTCCCAACCAACTTCCATGCTTCTCTAAAGGATTTTCACCAAAACCCATCCTTTATGCTCCTTATTTGCTCACAAAACACTATTTGACAACCTAGGGCATCGTTGTAATTTCCCAAAACCTCATCATATGATCATGTATCTTGGAAGTATTTTAAAATAAATATATATATTTATATTCACCAATTTGTAAGAGTTTTCAACTATTAGAAATGGAGTAATACATTTTAGAAGGATCACTGTGACCCTAGGTCAGGGTTATAACCCATTTGACAAACAATTATAATATCTTGCTCAAAATTCAATGGAATTGAATGAAACCAAAACCAATCTCTTTTTTACCTCACATATCTATCAACTAAAATTCAAATTTGATAAAAAATAGATTGTATGGGGTTGTACAATGGCCTGCAACAATCATTTACCAGTAATTTCTAAGAAAAATAGAGTTTTATTCATGGTTTTCAACTTCAATTCAAACTCCAACCTTCATTCGATCCTCTTCCAGGAATATTTAAGCTTGATCCATCAAAACTAACTCACCCAACCAATCTAAAATCAACTTTTGAACTTCCCAACTGTTGGTATTTGTATTTTTTCAATTTGACAAAATGACAACTTTTTCACTTTTTAAACAACTTTTAGAAAATTTGAAAAATGGACTCCTTGAACCTCCTAGAAACCTACCAAAGACTGAAACACATTAGAAATGGTCCAAATATAACCTTATTACAAAGATATTCAATCCACAAATAAAAATTTGTAAAATTGCCTCATGGAGGCATAAAATCCATTAGGTGCTCCTGCACCATACTCCCAACCAAAATAAAATTCAAAGCCCTCTTGAATTGAGGGAAGTAATAGGTATTCGTCTTTGAATTCTCTTCCATGTAGGCTACTCTCTTTGCCTTAGGTTTCATCTTGAACTTTGGTTTTTCCCTCCTCAAAATTTCCATCACAACAAGAAAATGAGAGATTTCTTCCTTATTATTTTTCCTTTGCAATGTAACTATGATCTTTGCACATTTGTTTATCTCTTCTCCCACCTAATATTTTCCCCCTATACCTGCTACCTCATCATGTAAACTAATTTTTGACATAGAAAACTAATCAACATATCCTTATGAAAATAATGAATCAAGAACTATATCAACATACCTTTTAAACAAGTATTGAGTCTCAAGGATCAGTTCATCATTGACCTCTTTATCCAATCTTGACACCAACTCAATATCATTTCCCTTTGGAATAAAATCAATCTTCAAATTTTCTATCACAACTTTTTCAAGTCTTAAAGTGGCTACCATGTCCATCTGCTCTTCATCTACCTTCATAAACTCTTCTTCTTCTTTCTTTTATTTCTCTTTATCTTCCT
>VDFB02330480.1:0-27419 GCA_007258455.2 Sequoia sempervirens | reverse complement strand
TGCATGTAGCCAGCTTGAGGTACCGATTAAGTTGGATTTTTGGTTTGCGCAAATTGCAATTATACACAACCTCAGAGCTCACATGTGACACGTGTGAGGTGTACAAGGTACCAGGCTGGTAGTGGAACTTTTGGCAGAAATTTTGGCCCATAAATAAGGATAGTGAGCACAACTAAAATCATTCGTTTAATTGTCATAAGGGTTTTCATTTTGTAGGGTTAATAACTTAATAATGATTCATGAAGAAGATGAGGTGGTATTATTGGGGATGCTCTAAATTCTCTTGCCTCTAGTTATGTAGTTACAAAGTAAAAGACCAATTTCCTTCAAGTTCAGAATGGGTGGAATTGGAAAGAAGTTGATTTGGTTCACCCGACTTCTCAGACAGGTTTTGAACCAGGATAAGGAGCTCTGATGGAGATAAGTGCTATCCCAGTGCATGGAAGCTGCAAGCAGAAGATGAGAGCAATTTTGATACCTCTCATCGTCTACATGATTTTGATTCTCAAAGGGGATAAGTAAATTTTGTATCTTCAGAGCTCTTGGTTCCCCAACATGGCCTACTAGGCAAGTCCCATGCATTTATTTTAAGTGCTCATCTTTTGCATGGGAGCAATTTTACAACCCTTCATCTTCTACATGAGTCTGGTTTTGAAAGGGGCTAAGTCTGGACATTTTGTATCTCCACAGCTCCCATTTCCCCAACTTGATTTGGCCCCCTTTCCCCATGCATTTATTTTCAAAGACCATGGCTGACCCGATAAGTCCCATGTGTTTATTTTTAGAGCTCATGGTTGACCCGACAAGTTTCATTTATTTTTAGAGATACATGTATCACATTTACGTTTTCAACTTTTCACCAGCGATCCAGCAGAAGCTTGGTGCTTGCGCTTACATTTGTATTTGTACTATGTAATAATGTGACATTGTAATTCAGTTGTAATAAGATAAATGGTTGTGCTATTAATGTGACATTGTAATTAATTTTATTAAGTCCTTTGCAAGTTAAGTGCTATTAATAGTTGTGCAATGTGCTATTGATGTGACATTGTAATTCATTTTATTAAGGCCTTTGAAATGTTAAGTTTATGGCCCCCTTGGCCTTGATGTCAATCCTAACGCATTAAACTTTAAAGAAAATTTAAAACACATGTTTTAAAGAAAATTTAAAACACATGTTTTAAAGAATATTTAAAACACATGTTTTAAAGCAAATTTAAAACACATGTTTTAAAGAAAATTTAAAACTAATTTAAAAATACATGTTTTATGTTTATTATTTATATCATAAATTACTCAACCATTCAATGAACATTTGATGTATGGTTGTAGTTGCATTCCAGAATCGACATTAATTGAGATGGTTGGAAAATTGAGATGTATTAAAGACACACATCTCATGTAGCAGATCAAAAGTGGGTGGTTGTCTGGAAGCCAATGAACTAGAGAAACAATGGAGGCCAGTTTCACCTTGACATCGCAGAGGAAGTTGGACCCTTTCGTTAGCAAAGCGTCTGTGAAGTGGCTGTGGGGTTTATTTTTGTTCAAGCATGTGCAGGTGGCGCAAGCAGTTCAAATTATTTTGGGTAATGGCATTGAAAAATTAAAGCATAGATACATGACCAATATGGATATTTATTCGTTGGTCATGGCTTGGGGTCTGGACTTAGGAGATCCAGTGGATGTAGTGAGGAAAGTCATGAAAACTTTGGTTCACAAATATTTTTTTGAGGATATGGAAGGAATTTTGGAACGAGCGATACCAGGAGTGGAGCTTGTTAAGGTTGAAGGCATGGATGGTGGAGGCCCGGAGCTCGTGGATTTAAATAATCTCTTTATCAGGTGGCCAGAAGAACAGACCAAATATTTGTGGTGAGAAGGTGCGGAGCGCGGGTGGCAAGCACTCAAAATTTGGGCCGAGCTAATGGAGGTCGAGGAGGTCATAGAGAATCTCAAAGACATCGCCAGAGCAAAGATGCGTGAAAAGAAGGGTCTACGTCCGAGGAAGAAGATGAAGTCATTAATGGAGATAGAGTCATTGGAGATGGGTAATTCATCGAAGGCGTCTGAGTAGTACAAGTTTAAAAAATAAATAGATTACTATACTAAATCTTGTTTGTGATTTTTTTTTGGGGGGTTATGCTTGGATTTGCATTGTAATTGTAAAACACCTTGAGTTGGGGCATGAACAATGGTTGGAAGGGTAGATTTCAAGCGGGTATGATTAGGGATAATTTGATATGTTGGAAATGGGAACTGTGTTGGTTAATCAACTTTTTTGGTATATTTTATAGCATTAGTTTAGAATTGGAATAATTCCTTCTAAAGTATATTTTAATCACTTCATAAATGCATCGTCCTTGCCACCTTTCCTATCTTAATTCACCAAATTCAAGGTTTTGGTGCTTTTCCTAACCTTAGTTGCAAGTATTTATTGGTCATCTATGCTTGGTCGATTGGTTTGGGCGTTTGACCTTCAAAACTTCTTTAGCTCTAAGGTTCAAAGTTTTGGCGACCAGCGACATTATAGACCTTATCGTTCAGTGAATTTTTTTTGATGGACCACTATAGTTGCATTTTGAAAGTATACTCAAGCGGTAGATTTCAGAGTTGAAACCTCCAAAGAATGCCTTCTAGAACCATTTGATCTTTGAATATGTGGGGAGATCAGGGGCTCATCATCGTGTTAATGAGCTAGATGGGTTGGATTTTGGCTATGAGTGATAGAAGAGGCAAGTGGTGAAATATGCATGTGAGAAAGTTGGTTTTACTAAAGAAAGGGACGCTGGGAAGAATGTAGGACCAAGGCTTAAGACTTAAGAATGTTTAACCCGAAAGGATGTAAGGCAAATCAATATAACCATGACCATTCGATGATTTTTTGATGGACAGTTGTAGTTTCATTTTGAAAGTAAATCTCTGAAGTAGTATACTTGTGAATTGAAACCTCTAGAATAACACTAGAACCGTTAGATGCAGACACATGGCGAGATCAAGGCTCATTTCTCTCTTTTCAATGCATCTACGTGTTACATTTCATTTAATTGAAATTCTCAATCTTTTAGCTTTGAATATATGAAGTGATTGATTGGATAGCTCATAGCTTTAATGAAACAAAATTTGTAATGATTTCATATCGTTTGAGTGGCACTAGTAGTGCTGACTAGAGTCTAGGGATTTTGATAGCTTGTCAGATTGAGGTACAATTTGCATGTAGCCAGACGTCAATCAAATTAAACATTTTAATTTTTAATTGTATATGTAAGGCTTAAGATACACGAATTGACTAAGTTGGTTTTTTGGTTTGTGCGAATCAGGCTAATAGCGGCACTAGTGGCCCATAAATTATTAAATAGGGTTAGTAATAGTGATAGTAATAATGTGACATTATAATTCAGTTGTAATAAAATAAAAGGTTATAAATTTACAGTAAAGAGAAATTAAGTATTATCTATTTATGAAATAATTGCATGTAGATTTAAAAGTAAGACATAAATAAATACAAATGAAAAAAGAAAGTTGTCATCAAAGAGTTATTTTTTGAGTTCTACGACAATGAATCTATTCAAATCATTTTCTTTCCTTTGAGAAATTCAGTATTATCTATTTATGAAATAATTGCATAAAAAGGTCAGAGGTTTTGAAAACATTGAAACTTCAGACTTTGGTTTTGAGGTTCCAAGTTTTAGCGACCATGCAACATGATGGACTTATCTTTCATTTCAAAGGTGTCATCGTCTGACATCTCATTGAACACTATGTACAGAATTAAACTTGAGTTGTCTTTTCAAGAATTTCTAAAAGCATGCGGGTTTAAAGGCTATCTTTTTGAGGTATGAAATTGAATGTTGCATTTAAAGAATGTCCTATGAAAAATAAAGGCATATGTGGGTGGCGAAGTTTTTCTTAGACATTTAGCCTACATTCTTGTTTTACTCGACATTGATTGCACATCTTGTCATTTTATGCGGCTCGAAGGTGGTGAGAACTTATTTGTTAAAGCATCAGTTGTGCTTCTACCTCTTGTTATTTCTTCGAGAATTCAAGCATCTCATTAGGCATAGTGAGCTCATGTTCTCTAAAATTGAAAATTGTTGGCTTGGTGTGAGGGATACAAAGCTAGGACTTTTTAAATTGGAAGAATTTTGGGCTTACTTGTCTGAGATAGTAAGAAAAATCTCTGTAGATGTGAAGGTGTTAGAAGTGGACTAGCTCGGGCAAAGTTTTCTAAAGCGGTGTTAGTGTTGACTAATTGTTGCGTAATGCGAGAAAGGTACATTCTTAGAAACCAGAAATCAAAGCGCGAATGGAACCATTGTAGCTAAAAATTCACGAGGTCATTTCTCCAAGCATTGAAGTTGTAAGGCCCCTCCCTTGTGTTCAATAGTTGTAAATATTTTACTATATACAAAGTATAAAACTTAATTTTTTTATTCATAATAAACAAAATACATGTAGGGCAACAAAAATTGTTGAAATATTTAATCATAAACTAATATTGAAGACCTAGCTTTGTGGGATTAATTTTAATCTAGATAAAATTTAATGACTCATATAAGTTTATATGTCTCATAATGTTATATGGATCAGAACAACAATATAGTGAATACAAATTGAAGTTTAATCATTAAATAGCAAGAGGTATCATTATTAGGTAAACCTACCATTTAGGTATTCATTGGAGTATAAGTTGTTGTGCATTTCTTGATTTTGAAACTATATTCCTTTAATTGATAATGTGAGTGTATATATATACATACATACATATAAATATTGGATATATGAATTATATATTTTATTCTATAATCAGTATCAACTGAATGTATTGTTCATAGTAAATACTATACAATTATAGCACCATTACTAACATAATTATATATATAGATATGGATGGGTGCTAATTATGCCCATTCTCATTCTTATACATTGTTACAATTTGAATATGTATTTTAATTTTACTTACTAAATTATATAGTATAAATCAATATAACATAAATAGAAGAGTTTTTTTAAAATTAATTAGGTATCAAGATAGAAGGCTAGGGGACATAAGTTTTTCTACATTCAAGGTCTTTAATTTTAGGGAACACAAATCCTCTATCATGCTGCACTAAGTGGCAGAATATTTTATAAGGTTTCCATGGATCTTGCGTGCTAGGCAGATATAGGTTTGACAATTATTGGTTTCAACATAATTATTATCTTGACCCATTTGAAGATAGTTCACACTAGTATATGTTTCTATTTGTATATCAATTGATCTAGCTATCACACCAACTCGCCATTATTTTCACTTATTGATGACCCTTGGAGAGGTACGGGAGCCACGAGTTTTGTAAGCATATGCAAACACAATTTGAAAATTGTGTTTTGTTCTTAACTATTTTTTTTGGTGTAAAATTTAGGGCATTCTGAAATTCTAGAGAGGCCGTAAAGGGAGATGTCTATTAGCCAACAACTAACGAATATTTCAGGACTAATGAAACCTAGTGTAAAAATTCTATGGCCAAAGGGTGGTTAAAATCAAAGAAGAAAGGTAAGTCTCAATTGCCCAATAAACTTAAGAGGACACATTTTAAAGCAAAAATTGTTGATGTTATTGCTTTACTTCATCGTATCATCGAGAATGCACAAGTTGAATTATTTGAAGACTAGATGTGTTAGTTCATTTTAGTTATCTGTGATGATAATTTTTTTATCGATTGGGCCAAGATAATTTGCTTTCACTTGCATGAGAAATTAGTTAACTTTCAGAAGACTGCTACCTTTCATATGTGTTCTTGTTTGATATATATCATTGCTAGTCAAAGAGCTTATTGGCCAAGGTTCAAACCACAAGTACCACCAAGTCCTGGCATGCCTGTGTATAAGTGTTATCCATAATTTACCAAGCAGGTTGGGATGGGAGAATATTGTCTTGTTAATGATGCCTTTTTAATGGAAGTTGCGAGAAAGTTGGATGGAAACCCTGAAATGTGTTTTTCCCCTGAATCAAAATCTTTGGTGTTGAAGTTTGGAAGGTTTTATATCCAGTTTGATAGGTTTTCTTAATTGAGAATTGGATATTACGAGAGGGCTCCACTTAAATTGCCTAAGGACCATGAGGATTTACTGGTATTTTTGGAGGTTTGCAGACAAATGGCCATAGTAAATATAAAATACATGAATATGGGAAAGCGAGGGTATACCTTCCCATTAGTTACTCGTTATTTCTCTTGCAAAAGTAATCAGATGGCTAGGAATGTTGAAAGGATTCTCAAAGAATACAATCTCTAGTACTTGTTTGTAAGAACTAATTTTGATAGCAAGGGCTTTGTGAGAAAAAATCTATATGCCTCCAGCTCGTATCAACACCAACCTTCAATCAAAGATTTATAGGAAGATTGTGCTGATGAAAATGAAGTTTTCAGAAGGGACCATATGAGGTTAACCCTTGAGAAAATACAAATTTTTGGTCTCTCTTTCCAAATTCCTGAAAATGTGTCTGAAGATTTGATGGTTCTTGATCCTAAATACGAGAAGTTTCCTGATAAATCACATCAGAGAGTTGACTGGGATAAAGATGAAGTTTTATATATGAGTAAACGGGCCGAACTAGTACTCAAAAGGACTCAGGATTGGTTGGAGGGAAAATGGCGTAGGGTTGTTGGTTTTGTTCATGAACCAAAATCATCCTAAAAAAATGAGCAAGGATCTAGCCAAGTAGTCCCTAGAGGTACATCATCGACGAGGATAGTCATCAAGTCTTCTAGCGCCAATTCACAATCTGGGGGTGATGGTGAAAAGCCATAGAAATCAATTAAATCAAAATCAATATGTGAACAAGACAACCCATCCACCCCTGCTCTTAAAAAGAAAAATGTCCAAACAAAACCAATGTCAGAAGATTCAGAGATCATCTTTAAGCATATTGTTGAAGATAGTACTTTCCTGCCCTTTTCTAAAGAATCTTCTCCTCCTATAGAAAACATATCAATTATTCCTAGCGAGTCTAGAGAGGTTGTTCAAAGTGATAAAGCCCCTATTCTAATAGAAAAATCTCCAGTATGGTTGAGGAAAGTGGTAGAAAAGAAGAGGAAATACACTCCTATGACATCCGTTGGAGTAGATATAGTGACAAAATTACTCCAATCTTCCTCAGGGCCCAAGAAAGCCCATAAAATGTCAAGAATTTTGAATGATGTTGTTTCTGGTAATTGGGTGTTAGAAATTGCAAAACCTTTAAAAGATGTAGATGATGATAAGATAACCGCGGATGATTATAAAATCATACATGTTGACATGGGTCCCCAGACACTTGAAGGTGATGTATATCATGCCAGTTAATCAATCAATGCTTTAGCCAAGCGAGCAAAAGAAAGGAAAGAAAGGGTAAAATTGCAATCTCAAATTTTGGATTTCAAAAACTTTCTCTTCCATTGTTTCTCCCTTTTTGTCTACTAAGGCTTCTAGTTCCCAAGAAAGAGTTATTGATGAGTCTGCAATGTAGTTGATTAAGAAAAATCTAAATTATTCCAAGGCTGCTAGTGAGTGGATTGAAGAATTGTCTCAAGAAGCTATATTTTTATTAGTAAATCTATGATTTCCTACACTCACATTGTTGATAAAAGAAAAGGATTAATAGCAAAAATGCAACAAGTTAGAAAGGATCAAACCAGTCTGTATGTATTTTCAGAAGAAATGAAAGAGTTAGTTTCCATGGATTGATTGAAGTTGGTAAATGAACAGATTGTTAGTGATCCAAAGGAATTAGATCCTTCATGGCTTGATTCACTTAAATGGAAACTAAACATATATGATGACCTGGTAAAGGAAATCACAAAAGTGTTGGAGAAGTATTTGGATATGTTAGGAGAAATCAAGGGGAACTTTCATGATCTGCAAGTGATGATAACAGATGATTTTGATGAGAAAATTATGGACACAAAAGAAATCTGCTCAAATTTTAGAGAAGTCTTCAACAGAGAAGTAGTAGATCCTGCTACGATGACTAAAGAATCTTTCTCAAAGCTTGGGAGGCTGGAGCTTTATCTCAAAAAATTTAAAGCTGAAGCAGAAAGGAGGTTTAACACACTAAATGAGTCTAAATTTTCTCTCAGAAAATGGAGAATTGGGCTTCAGATCACATTGACACCAGGCAGTAGGGAGATTTTTGCAATCATTACCAAGTACAGGGAATATAAATCCAGAATGAAGATGCAGGAGAATTTGTTGCGACAAGGAGAAAATGAGGAGCCAGAAGCTGATGAA
The DNA here is from genome assembly GCA_007258455.2 of Sequoia sempervirens. Classification (NCBI taxonomy): domain Eukaryota; kingdom Viridiplantae; phylum Streptophyta; class Pinopsida; order Cupressales; family Cupressaceae; genus Sequoia; species Sequoia sempervirens. Next base: position 19,169 of record VDFB02330480.1, on the reverse strand, counting down.
GTTGAAGTAGCTGGGAATGATGCATAATTTATTTTTAGCATTTTCATATACTTTCTTTAAAGTTGGCACTTTTAAGTTAATGACTTCTTTTAATTTTCGGTACGGTTACTTTCAAGAAACTGTTACCAAAGACATTGGCTATGTTTAAATATTGGTTCAACTAATGTGATTAGGCTCTTTTGAGAAAACTTTGATTTACTCATTAGGGAAAACTCTGTTATTTTGGCTATTATCTATTATTTTGATATAGAAGACACAGTATTTTAGAGGGTCAGGGACTTTGAAAGAAACACAAAGATTTCAAGGATTAAAGGTTGCAATCTCAAGCTATCCCCCAGGCACCCTAATAGAGGCAAGGCTCAAAGCTTCACTTATGACTTAAAATATTCCTTTATGGTTCCAAACCATTTGAATGCTCTTAAAAGACTCAACTAGACTTGTATTGAATGGGTTCAAGCCCTAACCCTCTGTCTTAGACCAAAACTCACCTTTGCTCCTCAACTAGCCTTCTAGCCCTATTACGCCTTTAGCGAAGGATTTTTTGACTTTTTCCTCAAACTTTACAAATGAAACTCCAATCTAATGGTTGTTTTAGATGTGGTTTGTGATGAAAAACATCATATCAACTCCCTGGTATCACTTGTTTCAAACAATCTCTTCCAAAACCTGTTGTTTCCTCAAAAACTAGGCTTAATTAGCCCTCTTTTTCAAAGCAACCCCTCTCTAAAGTTGTCCCCTGACCATGAAACTCTCAACAGTCTCTCAAAACATCCCCAAACCAAGGATTTTCATACTTTTAGTCCTCTATGTCACCTCTAAGATCCCTGATCACAAAACCCTCCTTAAATTAGCTCAAAACTAGGGCTTCTTGGTTCTAGGCCTTCCAAACACTTCTAGATCCTAATTTTTAACTTTTCACCATTAATTCAACACTACTCAACTATTACAACTCAAAAACATATCACTTGTTAAGGCAGATCCTTCACTTCTATACCCTAGGGTCCATCTTCATGCCTTTTGCTTTGCTAAATCACTGTGCACACATTAGTTTCCCTCTTTCCTGCACATTATATTGTTAGTCCAATATAGTACATGTTAAATTTGATCCATTTCATAGGTTTTCAGTCATAATCCTCCATGAAATGGATCAATCTTCCATAAAACCTCTCAAAACTGGTGAAAATCTAAACTTTTCCTTCAATAGGAATCAGTGGTTCATCAAAAAGACACCAAATAATACAAGAAAATTGTGTTCTTTCCCTTATTTCGAGAAACAGTCCATACAATACCTTCACAAAACTGATCAACCCCATACAAATGAATATTTTGGGGTTATAAACCCATTCCCCAACTACCCAAACTATTTTACATTAATTTTATTCCATTAAAGTGCTTAAACCTCCTAAAACCTATTTACTCGCCTAAATTGAAATTCAAAAATTTGAATTTACAATCTTGAAATTTATTAAATTCTATTATCTAAAAACCATTGGATCTTCAATGTCCAACCTTATTTGACCTAATTAAAGCATTAGATTACTAATCAAATCCCTAGAACATGATTTTCCCTTTATATTGCATTTTGGTCCTAGGGTCCTTATTAGGACCCTTAGGACAGTTGACTCTCTCATTGCATTTATCCTCTCCAAATGCCATTATAGGCTTCAAAAGGTCATAGTTGATGTTTTGATATAATGGATAGGTCCTCCTGACCCTTGCAAACTCCTGGCTCTTGAACAACTCCTTGAAGGCCTTGGATGCTCCTGCACCATTCTCCCCAAGAAAGAAAGAATTCTTGCCCCAAGAAGTATCCCATGTGTTGCCACCAAAAGACCCCTTGCTCTCATATGTTTTCATCTTCAAATGACAGGGCATGTAATCTCCCAAAGTCATTGTCTTCCTCTTCTACCAATCTGCACTCTTGACAGAATCAAAACTTTGATGAGATTTCCCCCCTGGCTATTTGATCTCAGCCTGCCCTTGTACCCTATTCTTACCCTTACTCCACTGTCTCCTTTGTGAAATGACATCACCTCTATCACCCTCAACTATAGGGAATTCAATATTCCCCACCTTAATACTATCCAAGTCCCACAAATTCTAGTTTTTAGGACTGTATCCTTCACAACCCTACTGCAACTTGTCTTTTCTCAACCTACCAATGTCTTCCCTTGTCTTACCCTACTCATTTACCTACAAATTCTTCTCAAAACAAATCACAAAGTTCTCATTAGACTGCTCCAAAGGAAAAGGAACCAACTGATATCTAACATCTCCTTTATGCACCAAATATGTATTATGGAATCCATCATGCAATGTCCTTCTAGCATACTGCCATGGTCTCCCCAAGATGATATGACCACAAGTCATTGGAATGACATCACAAAGCACCCTATCATGATATGATCCAATTGAGAAATCTACATAAGCCCTCTTACAAATCTCTACATGATGTCCTTGAGTTACCCAAGTGGCCTTGTAGGGAGTAGGATGATCAAATGTTTCAATCCCTAGCTTGGTTATCATATCAACTGAAACTAAATTGCTATGTGACCCTGAATCTATGAGCAATCTGTAGATCTTACCATGACTGAGACAATTAGTCTTAAAGATAGTTACCTTTGGCTCTTGATGAAGTCTTTCTCCTTGCTTTACCATACGAAACTCACCATCAGTCACAGGGTTTGCCATGAATGTTTTTGGTTCCTCCTTCTTGTCTTCTTCTTCTTGTACCAAATTAGCTCTCCTATCTCTGCCCCTATCAGCTTGGTCCCATTTAGGACACTTGAAGGAAGGATGCCCTGGTTCATTGCAATTGAAACACCTACTTGTGAATGGTCCTCTACCTTGTCCAAATCTACCTCCTCCTTTAGGAGTGTATCCACCTCTTTGATCAAAAAATACCTCTTTACCTTTGTCATTGCTACTCTTGTCATTACTGCCTTGTCCTTGTTCTCTATTACCTCTTCCCCTGTTTGAACTACCTCCTCTTCCACCATTGCTTGACCTTTCTTGCTTCCTTTTCACCTTTTCCTCAGCTCTAATGGCCAACTGAAAACATTCTCCTAATGTCCTTAGCAATTGCAAACCAATCTCATCTTGTAGATTGTACCTCAAGCCATTGATGTACCTGGCTATTTTCTCATCATCTTCTTCATAACCTCCTCTGATACTAAGCTTGTGAAATTGCTCAGTATAGAACATCACATCCATGTCCTTTTTCTTTAAATTATGCCTCATCCTTTTCACATGAATGGTATAATCAGATGGTAGGAACTGCTCTTTGACCAAACTCTTCATCCTTGCCCATGTAGAGAATTTTGTCAATCCTCTAGCCATTCTATCATTTTGAAAACTAGTCCACCATGTCAATGTTGTGCCTCTCAACTTGGTTTTGGAAAACTTAACCTTCCTCTCTTCATCCATTTCTTCAAACTCAAAATAGTTTTCTAAGGCATCAAGCCATCCCAACACCTCCTCACTATCCATCTTCCCTTGATAGATAGGAAAATCTATGTGGCTCTTTCCTCCATGACCTTGTACTTCCTTCAACAATCTCAGTAACCTCCTTTCCTCTGGGTCCTCTGTCTCATATGCTTGTTGTTCTTGATTTACCCTCACATGCTCTTCATCTTCATCATTGTCTTCTTGATCTTCTTGCTCTTCTCTCCTCCTACTCCTCTCGAGGTTATTTATCCTTGCTTGCATGGTCTCTCTCTCCCTTCTCCATTTCCTTTCTTCTCTTGCTCTGGCCTGCTCTCTTGCTACTTCTTGTTTGCTTCTTTCTCTTCTCTCCCTTTCCAAGATCTCCTTCAACTCTTCCAACTCTCTTGCCAGTTGGTTTTTTGGTGCCATTGTTTTTTCTCCAATCCCTAAAGGACCTACTCACTGCTTTGATACCACTCTGATGCAGAGGGTCAGGGACTTTGAAAGAAAAACAAAGATTTCAAGGATTAAAGGTTGCAATCTCAAGCTATCTCCCAGGCACCCTAATGGAGGCAAGGCTCAAAGCTTCACTTGTGACTTAAAAGATTCCTTTATGGTTCCAAACCATTTGAATGCTCTTGAAAGAATCAACTAGACTTGTATTGAATGGGTTCAATCCCTAACCCTCTATCTTAGACCAAAACTCACCTTTGCTCCTCAACTAGCCTTCTAGCCCTATTAGGCCTTTAGCGAAGGATTTTTGACTTTTTCCTCAAACTTTACAAATGAACCTCCAATCTAATGATTGTTTCAAATGTGTTTTATGATGTAAAACAACATATCCAATCCCTGATATCACTTACTTCAAACAATCCCTTCCAAAACTTGTTGTTTCCTCAAAAACTAGGCCTAATTAGCCCGCTTTTTCAAAGCAACCCCTCTCTAAAGTTGTCCCCTAACCATGAAACTCTCAAAAGTCTCTCAAAACATCCCCAAACCAAGGATTTTTAGACTTTTTTCCCTCTATGACACCTCTAAGATCCCTGATGACAAAACCCTCCTTAAATTGGCTCAAAACTAGGGCTTCTTGGTTCTAGGCCTTCCAAACACTTCCAGATCCTAATTTTTGACTCTTCACCATTAATTCAACATTGTTCAACTATTACAACTCAAAAACATATCACTTGTTAAGGCAGATCCTTCACTGTTATACCCTAGGGTCCATCTTCATGCCTTTTGCTTTGCTAAATCACTGTGCACACATTAGTTTCCCTCTTTCCTGCACATTATATTGTTATTCCAATATAGTACATGTTACATTTGATCCATTTCATAGGTTTTCAGTCATAATCCTCCATGAAATGGATCAATCATCCATAAAACCTCTCAAAACTGGTGAAAATCTAAACTTTTCCTATGGACAGTCAGTTAAAACGTGCAAGAATTGATCTCTTATGCTTATCAGAACATGTAAGGGATGTTAAAACATGTAAATAAAAACTACTAAGGCATCCAACAATGTATACCTTCAATAGGAATCAGTGGTTCATCAAAAAGACACCAAATAATGCAAGAAAACTGTGTTTTTTCCTTATTTCCAGAAACAGTCTGTACAGTACCTTCACAAAACTGATCAACCCCATACAAATGAATATTTTGGGGTTATAAACCCATTCCCCAACTGCCCAAACTGTTTTACATTGATTTTATTCCATTAAAGTGCTTAAACCTCCTAAAACCTATTTACCCGCCTAAATTGAAATTCAAAAATTTGAATTTACAATCTTGAAATTTATTAAATTCTATTATCTAAAAACCATTGGATCTTCAATGTCCAACCTTATTTGACCTAATTAAAGCATTAGATTACTAATCAAACCCCTAGAACATGATTTTCCCTTTATATTGCATTTTGGTCCTAGGGTTCTTATCAGGACCCTTAGGACAGTTGACTCTCTCATTGCATTTATCCTCTCCAAATGCCATTATAGGCTTCAAAAGGTCATAGTTGATGTTTTGATATAATGGATAGGTCCTCCTGACCCTTGCAAACTCCTGGCTCTTGAACAACTCCTTGAAGGCCTTGGGTGCCTTACACCAAAATTCACCTTGTGGATAGGTGAATGCGCCCATCCCTGGTGAACCCATGCCCTAAATCTACTCGAATCCCTAAATTAAATTATGCATAAAAATTTAAATTCAAATCACAAAGTGGGATCTGAATCCTAGCTAGTGTGGCACTAATTGGTAGTAATAGTACTACCGTATCTCCTCACCTTAGTGGATGAGCTCTTCATCCATGAATCCCTCATCCTCCCCCACCTTGTCAGCCATCCTCGTCACTTTTTTTCTCTCTCTCTTGCCTAATCAACTTCCAAGTGTGCAAAAGGTAAATAGTAATTTTCAAATTTATTATTTATAAGTTTTAACTTTTGCACCTATTTAGCCTTTTAAATTTTGGGTAATTTTTACCCTTTATTTAACCTTTTATTAATTCATTCCCCCCTTTTTCTTCTATGGGCTGCCATTCGTACCTGGTTTGTCTGTTTTACTCCATTCCAAAGCCATTCTTCATGGTTTTCTACTGTCTATCATGTGGTACCCTTCATCTCTTCATATTGAGAATTTTTCTGAGGCCCTATTTTTCTTCCCCATCCACCTTCTTGAGGGGGCATACCATGCCATTTTTCCTTCATTCTTCTGTCCTATCCATTTCCCTGCGACATCGGGGAATTTTCCTTCATTCTTCATGAGTAGATGGCCTACACAACTTTTCTTGCACTGGTGCATTGCCTAAGAGTTATTTCTTCTATCGAGCCATCTGTATTTTATTCTTCTTTGAAACACTATTATTCTAACAGTATTTCAAAGAGGGGAAAAATGTAGACATCTGAATTTGACCATTCCCATATGGTCAAATTTACTCCTTTTATTTCTCTGTTCTGCATCCCCTATCCACATTGATTAAATAATTTATGATTTAATTAATATTACCCTTTCTCTAATATCCCTAAGGTATTTAATTAAATAATTAAATACTTTAACCCTTATCCCCTTTCCTCTCTAAATTAAATAAATACTTTAGATTATTTAATTTAGTCATTCTGCCTTTATGAATTTAAATGAATTTTAGATTCATTTTTTCTCTCTCCTTGTCCTATCCTCCATAATCCTTCCCTAATCTAGATTAATTTAATTAATATGTGATTAGGATGTGCACACCCCTAATCATAATTAAGGTCACATCCTACATAATTCCCCACCTGTCCCTAATCTCTCATTAGCCTACCTAATCCCATGTGTGTACAACCTTAATCACTTGATTAGGTCAACCTAATCCCCATACCATTTATGGCATATGTCCAAAATCAACTTCATTTAATGCTTTCTCCTTTTGGAGAAGGAAACCCCTTCCCCATGTGAATTTTTAATTTACATTTAATCCCCCCAGGCATTTGAAATAATTATTTAATTCTTTCTCTCATCCCCATGTGGATATTTGAGGAATTTTTAATTCCTCACATGTGGACAATGACCTCCTTTATGAAGAGATCTTGTCCAAATCCCTAGGGACTATGAAGTACCTCCACCTCATCTCCCCTTGACACCTCACTGCCACATGTCAAGATGTGATGGCTTGTGAGTTCTCAACTCACCCTAGCCCTTGATCTTGTCCACCATGGCTTCATCTTGACCCTCCATTTTTTAGAGGAAATTCCCCTAAAAATGGAGGAATTTTCCCTCATTTGCATATTGACTATTGCAAACACACTTAGCACTCAACCAAGCATCCAAGAAAATCCACCATTGTTGCACCATTTTGAGCTCAAACTCTGCATCCATTCAACTACCCACAATCATCATTGCATTCCTCATCACTCCATGATCATTTATAGCTATGTTTTATGTTTTTTTTCCATCAAACGAGCACACATTTGAACAATCAAAGGGCCAACCAAAGCAATCAACTCAACAAGGTAAAAGTTCCATATTTCTTGTATTTTTGTTTGAGTTCATCTTAGGTCAATCTTGATTGTCTGTCTTGTGCTTTTGGTATTTTTCATTAGTTAGTTTTTGCACTTTAGGTAGGTCAAATCACTTGCACATAGAAAGGATTGAGCACTTCATTCATCAACTGCATGAAAGTACTAGGTGCATTTGATAAACCAAAGGGCATTACAAGCCATTCATACAACCCTTCATTTGTCTTGAAGGTTTTTTTTCATTCATCACCAGGTCTGATTCTAATTTGATGGTACCCACTCTTGAGACCTGTTGGAGCCTAAAATTTCATGCAAATTTTAGGCTCTCATATTCAAAAAGTTGATTTTAACACTCAAAAGTACAGTTGAAAAATCTGCTCGAGTGGCTCACTTTGAAGAATCATAGAACAAATTCAGTACAATTTCAAGCAAAATCACTTTGTAGACATGTTCATTTATCACATGGGAGTATGGAAACCAATTTTTAGCTTGATCTGATTTGTTTTGAGAAAGTTTTGAAGCGACAAGTTGAAGGGTTTTCTAGAAAATTCATTGTCAGCATAGTGGAATCTGTTAAAATGGTCAACTTTGAGGGTAAATATTAAGAAAATGGATGATGATGATAATCAAAAAATGATTAAGCCTTCGATTCTCTATACCAAATTCTACCTCCATGCCAATTTTCAGGTCTTCAGGACATCATTTGGTATTTTTGCAAAATCAAAACCAAACTGATTTTGCACAGTTTTATAATTGCACTCCCAGAACAGCTACAAAGTGATCAAGTTTGATTTTTAATATTTTTCAGAGGAAAAGGATTTATGAAAAACCATTTTCGGTACATATTCATGGAACCTAAATAAAATAATCTCCATGACAGTGGCTCCCCAGAATCTGATTTGATAGAGGCAAATTGGCGAGCTTTAATTCAGTTTGAACATTTGTAAAAAATGGTTGGGTGAGAAACTTTGATTGTTAACAAATTTTAACCCCAATAAGTTCATGCCAAACCATTTTACAGGCATACTCCCCTATCATAGCACAACATGCTGGTGCAATTTCATTACTCTTGGAGATCATTTGATCAGTCTTCCACAATGATTTTGAGGGCTACTTGGTTCATTTTAATCACAGTGTAAAATGTCAGAAAAGTGAAATTATGATAATTCCTCACTGTCATCCTAGATGCATACAAAAGAAGTATTTGATAGGAAATTGAATGAAATTATCTTGATTGAGAATACAAATACAGGACCCACAATGAGTTTGTTGAACAACCTTGCTTTTAAAGTATTCACTTTAGGAGATCAGATAAGAGGGGACAAAGTGATTGGAATATGTGTGGACATTGATAAAATTTGACTCAAAATCCAACAAAATTTCATCATAATTTCAACACCATTTCGTCGATTTTTTGACAAAATTTGAAATGTCAAAATTCTAACCCAGTCGATGATGTTGGGTTAGAATTTTGACGTTTCAAATGTCGTCGAAAAGTCGACGAAAAAATACTGACGAAATGGCATCAAAATTCCAACAAAATTTTGTCGGATTTTGAGTCAAAATGTATCAGTGAGAGAAGGTTGAATATGGAGTGTCTATAAAATAATGAAGGGAAAATAGTATCCACATATTTGGTTATGATAAAGTAAACACAATCAAGATAAAATACAAGAGGACGAGGATATGGAGGTGCTTATGTCTTGACAAGTTATGAAAGTATTCTTCTTACTGCTGGAGCATACACGATGAGTAAGGAGCAAGGAAATATGACAAATCTAGATAATATTATGAGAAACCATGGGGTTCTCATATCAGAAAAACAATGCTTGTGTCATGTTGAAAGGAGGAGAATACTATTTTCAATACAACTTAATTTGATGGTATTATTCAAAAATTGCTAGATCAATAGCTCTTTGGCATCATATTGAGGGACATATTGCATAAATCCCTAAATAAGAGAGAAATAGAATGACTCAATGACATTTTGGAAGTATTGAGGGGAGCAAACTTGAAGCAGAGATAATGATATAATGACATTTAGAGGAGGGCCACAATTACACTTGTTTTGTTCCAAATCAACTTACAAATAAAAATAAATAGTATGAAGTTGGTTTGCTGCTGGATGAAGATACTACTAGAACTTAAGAAGATAGCATAATCTATATCTACTAAATATGTCAGTGAATTGGAAGATAAAATGTTTCAAGATTGATTTCCATGGTGGCGCAAGAAATTTCAAAACATGATTGATGGAAATTTTGAATGAGGTTTTCAATTTCCATTAAGCAAAGAAAGCATAAAAGATGGAAAGCAGTGGAGACATCTATGAATATCTTGAGCACCTTAAAAGGACACCTAATATAATAGTCACTGGGATTGATATATGCAATTGAAACCATCTTCCAGAACACACATCTAGTGTAAAAGAAAATTTCTTGCAAGTTTCCATACGAGGGCATCTCATCATTGGAAGCTATAAAAACATATTTGATATAAATAAAAAGGGCTAAGTTGTGATTCTACACAAAATAGGGTTGGATCCTGGGATAGATTATGTGATTGCAGTGAAGGGGCAATACTGTTCTTCTCCCAAATGTTGTGTGCCATGTATATGATAGTGGAGGATTGTATAAAGGCATTGCGTATGGGGATTAACTTTGATACAGTGGAAGGGTTTCCAGGAAAATTGATGAAGGTTAGACAAATATTGATGGTGATAACAAAGATAGTGATAGTGATGAATTAAGATCTTCAATATTGCAGCAAACCCTAAATAAGTGCCATCGATAAGACATGTGTTGTTGGAGTGAATTCCTCAACTCTCTCCGATTGTGAGGGTCTCACCGATATGGTTTTAGGGGAAATTCCCATTGGTGGCCAAAGAGTCTTACTTCATCAATGAGAGATGTGTGAGATCGGTGGGGGATAAAGAAAGTCTCTTCCATGTAATTGTCACCCTGATACATGATTTCATATGATCAAAAGTGGAAGCAAAAGAATAAATAAAGTGTGATTATAATAAATAACAATATGATTTTAAAAATATAGCTTCACATTTTCACTGAGGAGGATATAAGATGGGTAATTATTTACCCGAAGAAATGATTTATTAAATCCGGTGAAATCTTTCAACTAAGAGATATAAATGGAGGATATTTTCACCCAAGGAGTCACAAAGCGAGTAATTATTTTAATGAGAGAAGCAAAGTTTCCAACAAATGATAATAAATCAAAATTGATTTTCATGAAGAAGCAAGTGCAAAGGGAGTTAAAAGGGTAATTATTTTACCCGAAGAGCATGTTGAAGATACATACAAGTAAAAAGCGAAGTGAATTTTTGCAGCGAAGGAAGATTATTATTGAATTAAATTTCACAGAGATGTTGAAGATTAAATATTTAATTTGCTAGAAGGCAATTAATTAAATATTTTATGTTGTTGATAACAATCAAACAAAGAGTTGCACTAAAATGAAGAGTTGCACCCAAATGAAGAGTTGCACTAGATGGGTGCTGCGAAGGGTTGTAACCCTAAAAAGGAAATGTAAATATGCAAAGTGAAATGGTATCAGAATGGGATTAGATTGAGGAGATTTAGGAGGAATCAATAGGTTAGATAGTTGGATAGGGTGAACTTTTTCTGAAATAAAACATCATGTTGTATATTGTAAAATATTTTCAAATTATATAATGGAGATGAATGCATAAATTTGGTGAAATCCTTTCTTGGTGTTTAGTTGTTGTGATGTAATTATTTACATTTTTATCTAGCTGTCTCCAACTTGAGGTCTTTTAATCATTTAAATCAGTATATCAAGTATATTTCTGATTTATCGAAATGTATTCCCATTTTGTGTGAATTAATCATTTAGTTTCTACAAGTCAGATTTAAATTATTTTGGATGAATCACGATGATTTAAATATTTCTTTTGGATAATTAAAGAAGAGCCTGGTAGGAAAATATTCCAGTACAATTTATGCAAGTCATAAATTTAGTGAAGTTTTAGGCCAGTCATAGAACCTCATTCTCAAAGTGCCTAGCAACTAGAGTTAAGCCAAAAAGGGGAAACATATATCATTTACCTCTTGACTCCATTAGACCAACAAAAGTAGGCACTGGTCACACCAATTCCATTTTAGAATTTTATAAAATATTATTCAAACATTCACATCTCACATTTCAGTAGGAGTAGTTAGCAAGCTTTCATCTATTACACTTTGTGCCATCGTAATAGATCCATCAATTCAATCAATTCATACAACTTTAAGTCCGCTTTATTCACATAGGTACACCCGCCTAGGTCTGGCAGCACTTGAAGAATAGAAGGTTCAAATCATTTGGCCTTGTCTATTACCCTAAAACATACGAAGAGTTTGGCATCCTCTTGAGGTATTTTAATCTCGTTTTTATAAGTTTTAACAAAGACTGTTGGAAAAATAGCATGCAACACCCAAACAATCCATTAGGTCTTCAATTCTTGGAATAGGGAACCTATACTTTATTGTGATATTGTTGATGCCCCTGGAATCAATGCACATCCTCCATTCACCACCTTTATTTAAAAGTACATAGCCATGGAATTGCACAAAGGACCTCAAACTCTCTATTCCAAAGCCCTTCATCATACCTTGACTTTGCCTCTGACTCTCTTATTTTTGTAGTAATCTTATGTAGCTTGTTAGAAAACTACTCTCGGTCTTGAAATTACTTGTACACTGGTAGGTGTGTTGTAGTCCTTTCATCACCAGTTTTAGCAGACAATATATTTCTTCAACAATGTTTTTACCTCTAAAGGAAACTCCTTTTTCTTTTATGCTATCATGACAGATCTAGGCTTTACTATGATGGAAAAACCCACATTCTCCTCTTCCAGGGTCTTTAGGAACTCCTCATTGACCAACATCACATTAGACCCTACTTGAGAATCTTGGCTTTCATCCTTCAATGGTGTGAGGGTGTAAGAAACCCCATCCTTTTCTATGGCATATGTATTTTCCTGCCATTGTGGATTGCTTCCCTATCATAATTTCAAGCCTACCCAAAAGTGGGAAAGTCGATTCATTGGATCATGTGTCATGCACAAGCATTGACTCCCTGCCTATCCCCTTGTGGAAAAATCTACCAGTTTGTTCATTCCACAATTACTTGTTGTCTTTTAAGCCAAGATAGCTGTAGGGAGGGCATGTAGGGAATTTTTCTGGCCTTAAAGTTTCTGGCCAAAGTCCAAATGTTGCATTACCAAAATCAATTCACAAGTCTACAAAATTTACCTAGAACTTTTACATGTAGTTTTGAAAGTGGCTTCTTTTGTGTGGTTCTTTTCTCTGCTGGATCAAAGCTGAGTTCTCCAAGAGACTCACCTTCAACTTTTGGATTAGTTCTATGTGATGGAGAATCTTAGTCTGCCATTTATCCTTCCAAAGAAACTGGTTCTTCTTTTCCTCCAAAGTTTTAGTGGTATTTGTTTCTTTTAAAGACATTGTGCCATGCTGAGATAGCTGCAACTTCCTGAGTTAAATTATAAAAATTTCAGTGCATCCAATTTTGATCTCTTGCCTCCAGTCTTGCTCCATTATTAGTCTTCTTCCAGTTTTACCCTGAGTCTCTAAATTTTAGCTCTGGATTTTGTTGTTTGTTTGACCTTTGGATCTTGTATTCTACCTAAACATCCCTTTCCTGTGAGAAGTCTCTTTCCTGCCCATGCTTTAGTTTTCTTATTTCTCTCAACTTATCTTCAGCTCCTTATGGCCAATTGATAACACTCTTCCACCGTTCTTATGTTTGTGAGGCTTAGTTCATCCAGAAGATTGCATCTCAACCCATTGATACAACTTGTTACTTTTTCCACATCATCTTCTACATGACCTGCCCTTATACTCAATTTGTAGAACTCCTCTGTATAGGCCTTCACATCCATATCTTTTTTATTACTTGTTTTGAAGCCTTCTAGATAACTGAATGGCATAGTCACTAGGTAGGAATTTTCTCTTTAGTTTAGTAACCATCCTATCCCAAGATGTGATTTTTTATTTTCCCTTCTTTCCCAGCTGTCATCTTGTGCATAGTCCCACCAAAGTAAGGCAAGGCTCTTCAAATTTTTCTTGGCCAACTTCACCCTTTTCTTTCATATCTCTTGTTATTCCAGTGAAGCTTGTAGTGCTCCTATCCAATTCAGGGAAAGTTTCACTATCCATCTTTCTCCATATTAATCGATAACCATCTTTGTCTTTTGGTCTTCTCCCTCATTCCTTCAATATTCTTTCCATTCTCAAAGCTATTAGATCCATTCTCTTTCTTTCAGATCTCTTGGAGCTATTCCTCCTCTTCTTCTCCTTTCTAGTCACCAAGCTCCCTTTGAACATTCTCTTTTCCTTAATTTTTTTCCATCCCAACAATCCAGCATTTATTTAACTCCTTCTCACTTACTCCTATTCTCTTGCATGTTTTCTCCTTCAATTCAGTCACCTCTTTAGCGACTAGATTCCCTTTTAGAGGTATTCTTGTTTCTCTTCACTTCAACTTTTCCCTCTTCAGAACAACCTACACTCTGATAATAATTTGATGTAGAGAATGGGTGCATAATGATCCAACAAACTCATAAAATGATTTCCAAGAACCCTTAATCATCAATCAATGGGCTTTCCTTCACAAACCACAATCCTCCCTTGTAGCCTTTCAAAAAGACCTTTTTGGAAATATATTTCAAATTAGACCCGATCTATAGAAAAGGAGACACATTTACGATACCCTTTTGGCTCTTATAACACATAAAAAAAATAGGTAGGGTTTATTTGTATATAAGGGCTCTAAAATTGACTGTCCTCCTTATTAGGCCTAATTGGGCAACTAGGCATGGCACAACTGATTTTTGGGCTTCAAGGGGTCTCCACTCCTGATCCAACCCTTCAAAAACATAACATATGTTCTCAAACAATTTCTCTAATCACATATATCACTCCACATGATCCTTTCAACAAATTTCTTAAGTCTCTAGGGTGTTCTTGGTATGATACATAGAGATATCAGACCTTCAAGCCATCTTCACATGTGAAAAAATCATCCCCTACCTCTACAACCTCAGAGCATCAAACAACATATCAAAAAATTCCATTCCACCAAGTTTGAAATGTTTCTACCAGTGGAATGGAGATTTAACAATTTTTCTTTATCATTGGTTACCCTACCTAGGGTTTGGACTAGTTAGGAAAGAAATGAGCACAACTTCCTTGATTCTTGATGAAATCACATGCAACCAAAAGTAGTGGAAAGTAGGTTCAGATTACTTTCATCTTCAATTTTTTTCATACTAGTATGGGGTTCTACAGATCCGTACCACACCAGATAGCAGCAAAAGAACATTAGAAATTGCAAAAAAAATCTCTTTATTGCTTTCACTCCAAAAATCAACAACCAATGTTCCCTTCAATGAGACAAGGATTTTTAAAGAATTTACAACCATGTCCTAATGGTCATTGACCATATTTCAAATCATGAACTAACAAAACATCATTATGTCCAAAAGTGCAAAAAGTTGCTTGACAACATTATGGAACTTTGACAATTTTTGCTTTTACACTGTAACTTGCACCTACAAACTCAACCTAGACTCCAATTGAAATGAAATGGTCTCGGGAGAACTTATTACATGAAATCAACAGAGAGCAACACAAAATTCCAATTTTGACCCTTGGGGGCATAAATTGACCTGTCGGTACCCCTGCACCACTACCACCCTGCTTCGAAAGGTGGGAGCAACCCAAGCAGTAATGAGCTAAAGCATAGATCTTTCAAATCACTATATAAAAATGTGTTTGTGATGAAATTCATAAAAAAAGGTGTGAATGTGTCATACCAACAAGTGTCACCCTTAATATCTGTGTGATACAGTAAAATATCTTTTTAGGAAGAGACTGGGAGGTCTCTTGATTGAAATAATCTTGAGATAATCTTGTTGCGTTTATGGCCACCTTGAAAAAAATTCCTTACTATGAACCAATTACTTAGAAACCAAAAAAATTTATGCTTGTTGGTGCAGGAGCAGTCATTCTGAAGCCACCACATTTTACTATTCATTGTTGAAACAAGAAAATCCTTAGGATCTTCGAATATTCAAGATTTGAGATTTGGTGGTCCCATTCGAAGTGTGTGTTAAATAAGGGGGAGCTAGTGTCACACTCTCTCTAATTGTTTGCATTTTCTTAGTGTTTGGAGAAATCCAAGTGGGGGTTCAACAAGTAGTATCTTTTGAACCTAGGGTGGTAAATGCTTGTGACTTAGTTTAATACTTTGCTTGGTTCCAAAACATTACAAACAAACATTCAAAATCTTCCTCAAAGTTTCAAACTCTTTGGTTTAAGAATGGATACCCTTTGACAAAACCTTGATATTAATGCTTGTCCTAAGGATTTCTGTCCTTAGAGTTTTCTAAATATCTTGACTTATATCTCAATCCATACTTCCCAAAGTTAACATGGGAAACTATGGCTTCAACCTCGTGGTTTTCACAAAATGGACCTTCTAAAATTTTTGATGATTTTGAAATAGACATTTAGTTTTAACTTAATCAAGACAAGTGTTTGTGGTAAAACAAACTCACTTAAGCAAGATAAATTGAAAAATTGAACCCCACATGACCATTTGGAGACCGATCACTCTGATTGAACAACCAAACCTTATGCCCAATATCATACAAGGAAAACATTGCAAAACATGAAGTCCAAATTCTATTGTCAAATTCATTGGGTCCTATTTGCAAAATCATTTGAGTTCTATTTTACCAAAATCATTGATTCCTTAGGCTTTGATCACTTTAAGAGGTATAACTTGTTTCTCACTACCTTGGTCTTGGGAAAAAAAGTTTCATTCTAAGTCAACATTGGGTCAAACATTTCATCCATCCTTCATCATATTTCATCCTTCACTTCACCAAACTTGCATACACTTTGAAGAACATCAACACTTTGGGAGTCTCCTAGGGAATGAATCAACCCGAACTTGGCCTTCTATCTATTTTAGCTTGAAATGAATCCTTTTCCATGCATTTGGTTGGGTTAGTTATCATTTTTGGACTTGTTTATATTGAAGGTCACAAGTCTACCCTAAAGATTCACAAGTTCATTAACATCCTCTATCCAAACACCAAACAATCAAACCTTCTAAGTCAAAAGTGTTGTCCCAAAACATTTGAAAAAATCACTTCCCACATAATTCACCTTTTTCATCTCGCATTGTCACCATTAGTCCAAAACACCTTGGAGGTTCACTTTTGTAATAAGGTCAAAACACAGGAAAAACATAGAATATTAACTTGATTCATACATCATGAGTGGTCTAAATCAACCAAACTATCAAAACCTTACAATGCCAATTGATTATCAAAACTCACATTTATACAATCCACACATGGGATCATTATATCCTACAAACCTCAATGCTACAACAAATGTGAGTATGCCAAATCTAAATTTTGGAACACCTTTCCGTATAGTAGATTTAAATCAAAGTCAAAACCTATGAATCTATAAACCAAATGATCAATACACGAGTCTTCAAAAAAACAACATTATCCCATCAAATCAATAAATTCCAAATGTGAGTATACCAAATTCAAACCTACCAAATATGAACATATCAAATCCACACTTGGTAAACTATGGGATAGATACATTTGTAAATCACACCAAAGTTTTTTTCAAAATCCAAAAAATATGTTGACAACTCAATATATTGATCCAAATCAAGGAAACACCATACAAAATCAAGTTTACCTAAATCAAAGCAATGTGTTTTCCAACCACAACAATGTTCAATGCCAACTTATAATGCAAAATCTAAACATCATCCCAAATCAAAACATTGTCTAAAATTAATTTGTGCATGATCCCATACAAATACCACAAGCTGTGTATACTCCAAATATGCTTGACCAACAACCAAATCAACTACAACAAGTGTATCAAAATCAAAATCAAGATCACATTATGCGAAATCAATTTTTTTTACTTAGAAAATTTGTTGATTCATATCAACAAGAGACATCTCCACTCCAAAATTGACACACTTCCCCATTGGTTAAACCATGTCATCACAACATAGAGTTGTTCCACAACCATATCAAGAACAACATCCTCAATATCAAGAAGCTAGATGTCAAAATCAACAATCTCAACAAGATCATTCACCAAATCTCCTTGATGAATCACAAAAAGATCAAACACAACAAGAAAAACCTTCACAAGACAACAACACCAATACCAAATGTGAATACACTCCTTTAGGGGAGCCAATTGAATCAACATTAAACACATTAGTCCATTCTAAACTCATCAATCTTCGAGAGTCATTAAATGGGGGTGAACCTAGCATCAAGTTCCCATGAGTGATGATGATTCTTATTGTCAATACCATATCACAAAAGATCATGACACGTCAGATTGTATCAAACTCAAAGATCTCATCCAAGACCTTCTTGATCAAAGAAAAATAACTGTTGAGGACAATGACAAGATTCAACCACTAATGATAGCAGTTATAATCTCTCCACCAAAATTTTTAAAATAATGATCATCAAGTTGGATGACATACCTCAAGAATTTATTCCAAAGAATGATCAACATCTTTCACCAAAGTCTAGAAATGGTCCTTTCTAAGACATATTGACATCCTTTGACCTCATGGTTGCAGATATAGAAGGAATACTCAACTCAACACTTGATCTAAATTCACTTGAAAATCAAGAAAATATTGAGCCAATACCCATGCCTAATGAAAAAATTCAAGAAACCTTTGTAAGAAATCCATCCTTTTAAATTGACACATTTCAAGAACATGAACCAAAGCATATTAAAGATAATACCACATTGAGTCAAGATCAAGAATCCATATTTCCAAGATATCATCAATATCCATTCATCCATAAGGTGAGGCCTACTAAAGAAGGATCACATAATTATGTCTCTAGAGCTCCAGCCTGAGTGCTTGCTCTGAAGATATAAACATCTTTCATTCAAAATAGTCTTATACTCTTTGATATCATTACTTACAACAAAGATGATCCCACTTAATATTTTTGCATGATTTAGCTATGTCCTATATATGTAAAATTTTGACTATTACACTCTCATGGATGCATTCTAAGTTTGATCTCATTGAAGAGAAAGAAAAAATGAATCATGGGGAAGAATCCTATATGGATTGTAAAGCATTGACACCTTTTGAAGAAACATCAAAATCAAACACATGGTTCATACTGATTGAAGAAAGTGAGTATGAGGATGTCAAGAATTATCAAGAATCAACAAAGCTAAAGCATCTTGAACAACAAGGAAATGGTTTGTATGAAACAAAATCAAATCATGCCAATAATAATTCCATAATACTAGGGGTAACCTTATCTAGTGCAAACACCAACATAGGGAGCATGAAGAGTGCTTATGATGAAATGACTACCAAAACTCCAACCATTGATATCATGAATCATCATCCATGCATATTTCCACCCAGTAATTGGGACCAACCATGAGAAAGAAGTCTATCTCAAAGAAAAGAGAAATTTATTGAAGAAAAAGATCAACAAAGTAAAATAAAGAAAATCATCCTTATCATACCCCATCAGTTAAAGAAACTATGGGGAAAAATAAAAAAGGGAAGTTCACCCATCAAAAGTGTCTATCAATACAAAAGAAAGCTTCAAGAGTGACCTACAAACTATATGAAGAAGTTGGTCCCAATCGAATCTCCATATACACCCATCATTGC
>VDFB02330479.1:0-34183 GCA_007258455.2 Sequoia sempervirens | reverse complement strand
TAGCCACCCTAACCACAATAAAATGATAATAATTTTTTTATAAGATTTTAGATATAAGTAGAGGACTCATGTCCCGATGTGATGCATATTTTTTGTAATTTTTTTCCAAGTAAACAATTAATTATGATTTTTTTATTACAACTTTTAAAAAATATAAAAAAATTATATGTCTAACCACCTTAACTTGGTCAAAACTTCATGAAATTCATTTTTTTTTTTAATCCTATAGTATGAGAAGCATGTTTTGGATTCAAAAAATGTGAAACCATTTGAAAGCTATAGATGTTTTTCGATCAGTCTATCAATCAGGAATTTAATCGTAATTTGAATAGAAAATGAATAATAATTACTTATTAAATTCAAAGTAATCATAATTTATATTGGTGGAAATATGAGAATCTCCTTTAAAAACCCTCTTCGTTTCATCAATTTTGGGTAAAAAAAAGGTCATTAGCCACATACCCATCATATTGGCATTTTTTGGCCCATCATGATCCTACACATACCCAGAATGCTCCTCCAAGATATACAAGCCACCATGACTCATCCAAGAGCAATCTCTTCATTGGTATCAGTTGAACTCATGTCCAACTAAGGTGCAGGCTACTTGAACTTTCTATTGAAAACAACACCTTTCTCATCTCAAGAGAATTATAGCCTCACCTTATTCTCCATGTATCCATGAGCACCTACAAATGATCATCCCATGTTGAACTCCAAACTGCAATATTGTACTAACATGAAGTTCTCAAGCAGATGACCAATGTACTCAAAACCTAGAGAAACTCTAGACCACTGTCAAAGCTCCACACATCTAAAATAAGAACTTATCATGAAACCATGATCTACAAATCCCCCTTAGGAGATACCATGCTCTAAGTGACTTCACTGGATGGTCTCAAGTGCCATGCACAATGTCAAAAATCGATTCCATAAGAAAGAGTATACCATGACATAAAGTAAACAAACTCAAAACCAACATCACCTATCTAGCAACACCAAAACCTTAGCCAAAGAATCTACTCATCCTCCCTGATTCCAAGATGTTGCACATCTTCAAATAGTGTCCATGCAAATGCGAAAGAACCCTTCTGTAGCAACATGATCAAATAGCTCCTCATGATAACATCTACAACACTAAAGAAAAACATTCACCACCAAGTGATGAATCCAGAGTCATTGCTAAAGCTTCCACTAAACCGTGACAACCAAGCTTATCAAGTATCATGACCCAACATTTGCTAATCTAAAAATCCTTCTAGTCCACCCAACAACATGTCCATTAAGTGGAACCAAGATCTCCAAAACAAGCAGATATTACCATCACTATCAAAAGCTTACACAAAGCAATGTATCCAAGTTATCCATGACATTGTGATACAACATGCCATAGATCCCTATAATAGACTATTCAGGTACTCAACACCATCCATCTTCTCATCCCAAAGCAACCACACCAATGCACAAGTGACCACAGACAATGCCAACTAACAGATCTCCACCAACATTGCATCAACCTCATTGATATAGACAGTCCACATCCAAGTTATCTCACTGTAGCTAATGGATAGCTAATCCACCAACCACATAACTTGAAGATCAATTCCATTGAACATGAAAACCCATCACCACATTAGTAATCATAACCAAGATATCAAAGAAAATAACCATGTAGACACCAAGACTCCAACACCAGATCATGGCCAAATTTGATTTGCCAAACATGTCCACAATGAGCACCATAGTAAAGGAATCCAGAAGCAACACCACAAGAATGTTGAGTGACAAATCACATACCAACACTCTCATACCAAGAAAGCATCTCACCTCCTCATACCATGCCAAAGCACACATGTATAACTGCAACCATCTCATCCAGTAGCCCCAAAATCCAGGTCTAGAAAATAGTTTAACAACAACTGCACATAATCACAAGTTTTTCTTAACGTGTAAAACCTGCAAAACCACATAAAACATGCAAGTACAATACATCCTTAAAAAAGGAAACAGTAGTTCACGAACTCTAGGCCCCCTTCAAGCCAATTCCAAAACCATCAATATGCACATGCATCTGAGAAAGAGATAGGATATTCCAGAAGCTTTCAAACCATCTAATGATTAACTCCATAGCCTTCAACATTCGAGGTTAATAGAATACAATGCCTTCCAACACCAGGAAATATCACCCAACATAAGCACTCTCTTCCATGATTGAGACACAACCCAAGCTTCTCCATATCACCATGGAGCCTCTGACACAGGCACCCAATATGAAAGCTTTGCTGCAACTCAACCAAGAAGCAAAGAAATCCACCTCATACATTAAGGTCATATTGCTGTCAAGATAACCAACTCCATCTTCACCATCCTTCAAACTACGTGTTATCTCTAAATACTACAAGACTTCCACTCACCAAAGGATTAATACATCAGCCAATTCCTCTAGATTTCCTCAAGCCTGATAGACTAAGAAATATTCACACTTGAGAAATACCCAGAATCAGTAACCAAAAGAAGTATCTGATACCACTTATTGGGAAAAAAAATTCATCTCAGAGAAACCTCCAAGAATAGTAGTTCCTTCGGTAACTATAATTTCAAATAGATTGCCTAAAAAAAAGGTACATCTATGTCACAAAGTGGAATCAAACACAATTCAATTCCCACATTAATCCTTGTGAGAGAAGCACATGTAAATTTAGTTTCAACAACTCTCCTAAATAGATTCATTAGAAAGAACCATTAAACATGAAAGATAGTACAGACGATTAGAACACATAGATTTATGTGGGGAAAACCCTTTCAGGTAAAAAACCCCACACTCTAAAAGATCTGAGCCATTGTATTATTCAAAACAAATAAAGTTACAATACAATCTCAAGCTCTTAGCCCTTTTCATAGAGATTACACCTTGTTTCATTTTAGAGACAAACTGGCAGCAACCCTATTCTATTTCCCTCTCTCCTTTTTACATTCCCTAATCAACCTCTCAGTCCATACAACCTTCACAATGTTACAATACTCTCACATAGTATATAGTGTAGATTAGCAGGAGAGATCAACCAAGACACTTAATCTGGAGAGATTTTAGTAGCATAATCCTACCTCAATCTTCGTCTCTCCTAGCTCAGCCTCATGGCCTTGGCCTGACCAGCTAGCCACATGGCTCCAACCTTACTGGCCTTGATTTTTTTGAATTTTTTGCCACTTAAGGGCCTGTTTTTTCCATGATGATCTTGCACATACCCTTTAACAAAAAAAAGGGTTCAATGATTCATATAACACTTAATATACAATTTATTATTCCAATTTTTTGGTTTCATTTTTTTAATCTTTCAATATTTTTCCACAAATATTAACAATATGAGGAAAAAGAAATAATTAAGAAAAAGGCTTCAATGTTATATATAATAGTTAACATACAGTATATCATTTGAAGAATGCCCTATCAACGTTCAAATAAAGAACAATTATTTTCAAAAAATAGTATACATCATGAAGAGTATGTATGTACATTGTTTACATCTAGTTTGGCATGCATACATATCTACACATGGGGAAATTTAATATTGTTTCATATATGGCTTCTGTTATGTTCCAATAGTTGCAACACAATAAAATAGTCTATGTTGTTTTCCATAACGCATTGTTAATTGTTGTTCTCTAGCTTTGGCTATATCATCTCATTTTTGATACATAGTAAAATATTAAATGTTATAGAGTTTATATTGTTATCCAAAATGAATTCTTGACTATCATTGCAACTTATTTTATTTCACCTATGTGCACAAATCTACATATGTGATATTAGATGCAAAAAAATAATTATAGAACACTTAAAATACACCTTATGATTCTAAGCATGTCCAAATAGAATAAATATAGGGATTACTATGTATCAATGCTCTTTGCATCCACTATGACATACATATATTCCTGCACATAGGAGAAATAAATTGTCCATCAGTACAATCAAATGTCTAAACAATTTATAACAAGGCATTCATGGCTATCATTTTGTGGCTCTACTGGCTATCACAACTATGAGCAAGGAGAGAAAGCTTTTGTGAAGTTGCAGGCTCAATCATGAATTGTCAAACTACTATCCAGCTAGCAATAGTTTTTTTTTTTGTTTTCCTACATGGGGTGATAGTTGGAAAAGCAATACAAAAGTGTTGGATGTGATAACTTATTGCCCCTTTTTTGTAGATGTTGAATAAAGCAAGGAGCAAAGAGAAAGAAATAGAGAAGAGGTACACTTGAGGGTATGTGCAGGATCATGATGCGCCAAAAAGTGGTGCTATGATGGGTATTTGTAGGGTATGTGGCTGACAACTTTTTTTTAACACAAATTGATGAAACAAAAAGGGTTTTTAAAAGAGATTCCCAACTTTCCACCAATATAAATTATGCTTTACTTTGAATTTAATATATAATTATTATTCATTTTATATTTGAATTATGACTAAAGGCTTGATTGATAGGCTGATTGAAAAATGTCTATAGCTTTCAAATTGTATAACATTTTTTGAATCTAAAATGTGTGTCACATTCTATGCTTTGCATACTATAGGATTAAAAAACAAAAAAATTGAATTCCATGAATTTTTGACCAAGTTAAGGTGGTTAGAAAGATAAATTTTTATATTTTTAAAATTTGTAATAGAAAATTCATAATTAATTATTTACATGGAAAAAAATTACAAAAAAATATGCATCACATCCGAATATGAGTCCTCTACTTATATCTAAAATCTTATAAAAATATTATCATTTTATTGTGGTTAGGATGGTCAGATAGACACCTACTTATTTTTTCTCTGAAATTTAAGTACTATTGCATTGAAATTTCAAATTTTCACCAAATGGATTTTTTTTTTATAATAAACCTAGTAGTTTAGAAACTACATTCAATTTCATAAAAATTCTATCCTTACATACTTTTGAAATAATATAGATAACTTATTCAAATTTTTACGTCGAGTTGCCTAACTTTGACTTTTTGAATGTTTTGCCACTTAAGGGCCTATTTTTTCCATGATAATCCTGCACATACCCTTGAACCAAGTAGGAAGAGGTGCAATTTGAAAAAACCCTTTTTATTTCCATTTGTTCTTATATATAGTTGTGGGCATGGTTGTATGCATGTATACATCTACATATACATATATAGAAACATGTATGCATGCAATTCAATGTTCTTAGTGCATACAACATTTTGATATAGTTGTGTGTAGAGAAATGTGTTTGTAATGAATTTGTATGTGTGAGTGTGTATAGGTGTACACGCATTTTCTACATGTAACTTTCATGATATGCACCTATGTATATATAGATATGTCTAGTTTTCAATATCAATATAGTTATTTTCTTCTTGTCTATCTCAATTTCCACATACTCTTATATCTCCACAATTGGTATTCACTATTTTGAATTTCTTTATGTATATGTCGATGTGTACGGGTATGTGCAAGATCATGATGGGCCAAAAAGTGGCAATATGATGGCTATGTGGTTGACATTTTTTTTATCCAAAATTGATGAAACAGAAAGGGTTTTTAAAAGATATTCTCAACTTTCCACCAGTATAAATTATGCTTTAATTTGAATTTAATAAGTAATTATTATTCATTTTCTAGTTGAATTATAACTAAAGTCCTGATTGCTAGGTCGATTGAAAAACATGTATAGCTTTCAAAAAGTATCAGATTTTTTGAATCAAAAAGATGTGTCACATTCTATGCTTTGCATACTGTAGGATTAAAAAAGAAAAATTCAATTGCATGAAGTTTTGACCAAGTTAAGGTGGTCAGACATACGAGTTTTTTATATTTTTTAAAAGTTGTAATGAAAAATTAATAATTAATTATTTACTTGGAAAAAATTACAAAAAAATATGCATCACATTGGGACATGATTCCTCTATTGATATCTAAAATATTATAATTTTTTTTATCATTTTACTATGATTAGGGTGGTCAGACAGACACCTACTTTTTTTTTTCCCTGAAATTTAAGTACTACTACATTGAAATTTCAATTTTTTACCAAATAGATTTTTTTTGTTTTAAACAAACCTAGTAGTTAAGAAACTACATTAAATTTTCTATAGATTCTATTCTTACATATTTTTTAAATAATATAGATAACTTATTCAAATTTTTACGTTAATTTTCCTAACTCTGATTTTTCTAAATTTTTTTCCACTTAAGGGCCTATTTTTTCCATGATGATCTTGCACATACCCGTACATGCCTATATACATATTCCACATGTATTTTTAAAGCGAAAACTCAAAAATCACCAATGCCCTATGGAAAATAGTGCAGACTGTCATTGTAGGCCACATGAAGACAACCAACAATGCCTTATTTAGAAGAGCATGAACTGTTTTATTACTTTGCAACCATTTCTAGTAGACACAAACGATACAACAAACACTAAAGTATGTCTTTATTTTTTTGAATTTCATTGTTCTTTTCTTGAGTGCATATATGTATGTATATGAAATAAGATGTAGATAACATTCATATAAACTCGTCCCCCTATTTATTGCTTTTCTACGAAGTTGTTATTTGTTTCATCCTCAAGAGGAATTCTTGCAATAATAGCCTTCATATTAAGCATAATAAGAAACATTTATTGCCACATACAATGGTGTGAAAAGATTTTTGAAGACAGGAAAAAAGCATAAACTATTTTATTACTTCAGCTTTGGCTATATTGTTTCATATTTGATTTTCAATGCAATAGTAAATGTTATAGAATTTATGATGTTGTCTGCAAGGCATTATCAACTATTGTTCTATGTCTACACAATTTTTGATAAGGCATTGTTGGGTACCATTCTCTAAGTTTACCTTGTTCCAGATAGCTCTAAGTGAGGTGGGAAATCTTATGTGAAATTGCAACTGCAATCATTGATTGTGGTATTTCTGTGAAGGTGGTTGGAGTTTATTTTGTGTTTTTTATATCGGGCGTTTGTTGCAAAATTAGTATAAAAGTATCAGTTGTGATAATTCTTTGCCCACTTTTTTCAGGTGGTGGAGAAAGAAGGGAGCAGAGAGAAAGCAAGTAGGAAGAGGTGCATATTTGAAAAATTGTTTCTCAAGTATTTCAAAAACAACTTATGTTATTTTCCAAAGGGCATTGTTGATTGTTGTTCTATAGCTTAGGCTATATTGCTTTGTTTATGGTTTGTGTATATTTTTGATGGGTGGAAGGTGATATTGTGTTTTTCCATGTTGGTTTGTTACTATGAATTATGCATATAATTTATGAATATTTGAGCTATTTATGTGTCCTTCACCTTTTTTGGTTTTCTAGCCATTTGGGAGTAGCCTATATGCTATAGAGAAATGGCTCCAGTTTTCAAATGTGTCAACATTTACATGTGCTTTCTTCTTTATATCTAGCAAAAATCTTTTTTTTTTTGCTTCTTGGTATAGCACCTTATCAAAAATGAAACAATATAGCCTATTCAATAGCCTCTTATTGAAAATGAAATAGTACACCCTAATCTAGAGAACAACAATCACCAATGTATTAAGGAATCAATGTTGTTTGCATCTGCTATGACATACATACATATCTATGCATAGGGGTCATACATTTTCTATCACTTTGATCGATAGTGCCATTAACAAGACTATTGTATTGGTTTTAGAAAGCGAGAGGAGGTGCATTTGAAGAAAGCGGGTAGGGGTGCAGGTGGATGTGCATATTGGGAAAACACTTTCTAGAGTATTTCAAAAATAGTTCATGTTATTTTCTATAGGACATTATTCATTGTTGTTCTCTCGCTTAGGGTATATTGTTTCATTTATGCTCTTTGTGTAGCCATGATGGTTGGAAAGCAATATTGCTTTCTTTTGCATTGGATTGCCACTATGAATTGTTGTGTTTTGTGGGTTTTTCCATTTGGGTCACTGTTGCAAGTGACATAGGTTCAAAAAAAATTATGTTATTTTCCATAGGCCATTGTTCATTGTAGTTCTCTAGCTTAGGGTATATTGTTTCATATATCAACCTGGTGTAGCCACGATGGATGGAAGGCAATATTGTTTGTTTTTTTCATTGAATTGTTACTATGAATTGCTCTCTTTTGAGAATTGTTGTGTTTGTGCAAATTTTTTCATCTTGGTCATTGTTGAAATCAATATAGTTTCATTTATGGTTCACATTTTGTGGCGAAGGTTTTCAATTTGTTTGTCATTGTCAGATTTTTATTGTTGTATGGTTTCCATATAGTGGTAATGGTTATAAGTAATACATTCCATTTAAATCCTTAGAAAACATAGCGAATGTCTGCGCAATTTTCAAAAAGGAATTGTTGGGTGTGGTTTTGTGGCTTTACCTTCTATCAGAGGTGTGAGGGAGGAGGGAAAACTTCTATGAACATGCAAGTGCAAATATCAGATGTGGAATTTCTGTGAAGATGGTTGGAGCCTTTTTTTTTTTGCATGGCGCAATCATTGCAAAAATATTTCTTTTATTTTTCAAATATCAGCACACATTTTATTCCACAAGAAAATATGTAGGGATTGCATACCCTAGTTGCGTTTGTAGGAATCTATTGCACACATATATATAGACAGAAAAAGTATATGTGGGAATGTAATGATATAAAATTTATGTTAATTTCCATAGGGCATTGTTGGTTTGTGTGTGGTGCCAATGGTTGCAAGGGAAACACTAATGTACAATTTCATGTGAAGATTTGCATGTATGTCATAGCAAAATCAAACAACAGTGATACTAACTAAAACATTATTATATCAAACATTGATGCCATCATCTTTGTAGAACTTCTTCCTTAAAGAACTTCTAAGATATTTTCAACACATTGTATGTGGAAAAATGTTTCTTATTGTGCTTACTATAAAGCCGAGTATACATGAATGATGTCTACATCTAATTTTACATACATACTTATGTGCACACAAAAAAAGAAAAATGAGACACTACATCATATGGAAAAACCTATAGAGAACAAAAATTCGTAGTAACAAACCCATCCAAAACCATCGACACAAAAGGCGAAGCATAAATAAAACAATATTTGTTTCAACAAAATTTATAGTCTTTTATAGAGTACAACCAACAATGCGTATATATGTGTATCTAACTTGATATATATATATATTTATATATATCTATATTTATATTTATATATATATAGCTTTTGTTGTGTAGCTACATACATGTATTGCATGCATTAAATATACCTTTTTAGTTATCATTTCTTTCAGCCCCAAAAAATGACTTGTTAGAATGATAGACTATATAGTGAGTGTAATAAGGAAGATTGATTTCACCATTGATCAAAGTGGTGGATGATGTATGTTCTTGATCGGGGATTTGGTGAGAGCCCATCAGGCTCCGTAACCCAATATGATAGGGTCGAGAGTAGGCCTCATTTTTTTGTGTTTGATTTTATATTTCCTATTTGTAGATCTCTATGTTTCTGACATTAGATGCAGACAACATTCATTTGTTTAAAGACCACCTATGGATAGATGTGTCTAACAACCTATAATAGTCCATGGCCCAATATAGTAGAGTGGAGAGCAGGGTTTCTCTTGTTGCATTTCATTTTAATTTCCCTATGTGTAGATATGTATCTGTGTGAAATTAGATGCAGATAACATTGATATGCATAACAACCTCTATTTTAACTACAATAAAAAAATCGATATCACCATTGATTACAATGGTGGAGAATGTATTTTTGGTCTACCACTATAATCAACATTGAGACCAATGTTTCATCTCGTACTTAATATATGGCTTGCCATTCTAACAAATCCTTATTAACATGTATCCAAATAAGAACTATCCTTAAAGACACACAAAAACAACTATGAATGCCTTATCAAGAAGAACATGAACTAATTTATTACTTTTCAACCATTGCCACCACATAGAAACCATAAATCAAATAATTTATTCAAGCCCACAGAAGAACAATCAACAATTCCCTATGGAAAATAGCATAAACTATTTTATTACTTTATTAAATGCAAGTTCTAGAAAAGTGGAATGCAACATACCAACCAATAAGAGAAATAGGTATGTACCTTTGAGTCATTATATTATGCAATAATTTAATTATGAACATATATTATAAGTAAAACTACTAATATCATCTTGATTGAACCTTAAGGTCTTTATTCTAAAATTCCATGACTAAATATTTGACTCTCGACACTTTGTTATGCTAATTAAGTGTCATATTAACCATGAGTGAAATTCATTGAAGTAAGAAACTATATATTAAAAATATATATATATTTAGAAAGGAAAACAAAACATTAATATTCATTGTTTTGAGAAGATAGTATATGGGAAGATAGTTGCAATTTCTTTCATCATCAAAAAGGAATTCTTACTATAATAGGATTTATATTAAGCATACTAAGAAACATTGCTTGCCACATACAATGTGTTCAAAACATTTTTTAAGCTATTCAAGGAAGAAGTCAAATTCTTTTCCCAATACTACCTTATTAAAAATCAAACAATATAGCAAAAGCTAGATAAGAAAACTTAACAATTCCTTATGAGAAACAACATAAACTATATAGCATTAAATATTTGGTTATGTTGCAACCATAACCACAAAATAGAAGCCACAAATGAATATATGGTAGTTGTTATTACAACCATCACCAACACACACAAACCATAGAACAATTAATGTTGATGCCAAACAACATTTAAGATAGCAAACATCCACACTGCATCTTCCCTCAATTGACTGGCTGAGAAGGATATGAATTCAAACCTTTTGTTGACTATAATAATGCCTTGCTTTGGACCAGAAAATATACTATAGGCAACAAATGATTTGAATTTCTAGCCTTCTTGGTGAGTCAATTGAGGGAAAATTCAATCTAGATGTTTTCTCTCTTCATAAATTTGAAGGGGATGAGTTACATAGTGAGGAAAAAATATGGTATACACATCTATTTAGATATAGAAATCTACATATAAATAGATATATACATGTGTACATATAGACATATATATCTGGTTATATGTGTGTGTTCTTGATTATGAAATTCAATCACTAAATCTTTGACTCTCGACACCTTGTTATGCTAATTAAGTATCATATCAACCATGAGTGGAATTCATTTTGATAAGAATTATATATTAAACAAAATATTATTTATAAAGGAAAGAAAAACATTCATATTTACTATTTTGAGAAGATAGTTTTTTATTTGGGAAGAAAAGTGTTATTTGTTTCATCCTCAAAAAGGAATTCTTACAATAATAGGCTTTATATTAAACATAATAAGAAACATTGGTTGCCACATACAATGTGCTCAACACCTTTTTGAAGCTATTCAAGGAAGAAGTCAAATACTTTTCGAAAGACTATGTTATGAAAACTGAAACAATATAGCCAAAGCTAGACAAGAACACTTGGCAATGCCTTATGAAAAACAACATAAACTACACAATATTAACTATTTGGTTACATTGCAACCATGACCACTAAATGAAAGCCACAAATGAATAAACAATAGGTGTTATTATAACCATCGCTAGGACACATAAACCATACAACAAATAATGTTTATGCAAACCAACATTTAATTTTGATGCTCTTCTCTATCTGTGCAGTGGAAAATCTGCCAACCCATTCCCAACATATGCCAAGTGCCTCCGCAAAATTTTTGATGGCCACTGAAAATGCCTTAAAACTAGGAAGAATGATAGATAACTAAGGGGGCTGGAAAAAAATTTGACCAAAGTTCAAGAACATCTGCCACTTCTTTTGTAGCCACCAAAAGGTTCAAAAAATGAGAAGGCTGATGGAAATTCCTACCAAAGTTCACACAAATAGCGTATCAACTAACAAGCAAGAGAACAACAATCAAAATAAACTATATAACATTAACTATTTTATTATGTTGCAAACATAATGAGAAAAAGGAAACCATCAATCAAACGATATTGGTTTCAAAAGCATCCTAGATGGTAAAATTGACAAAATAGGAAAAAAATGCATATAACAAACCCATGTAAAACTAAAGTCTTTCTTCAATAGCACCTTATTGAAAACAAAAAAATCTATCCTTTTCAACAAAACCTTATCAAAGATGAAACAATGCAACTTAAGCTAGACAACAAAAATCAACAATACCCTATGTAAATCAACACAAAACTATATAACATTAAATATTTTATTCAATTGCAACCATACCCACAAAATATAGGGCATAAATCAAACAATATCCATTTCAACAATGACCCAAATGCAAAAACCTACAAAACACAAAAAAATCCACATTGACAAACCCATACAAAACCATAGCCACATAACATGAACCATAAACTAAACAATATTGCTTTCAACAACCAATATAGTCTTCTTTGAATAACACCCTATTGAAAATGAGACAACAAAGCCTTTTCAACAACACCTTATCGAAAATAAGACAATATAGGATAAGCTAGACAACAACAATAAACAATGTCTTATGAAAATCAATATAAAATGTGTAACATTAACTATTTTAAAGCCAGACGACAACAATTAGCAATGCCCTATCAAAATCAACATAAACTGTATAATGTTAACTATTTTATTATGTTGCAACCATATCCACAAAAAATTAATTTGGGTTGAACACTGACCTAAATGTAAAAACCCGCAAAACACAAAAAATCACAGTTACTGTGGATGCTAAAATCTGCAAAATGTGATTAGAAAACTAACAATAAAACCTGCAGAATCATTAGTATTTCAACAACAAATCAAGATATTCAACATCCTTATGAAATAATACATCATGTTCAAAATGCAAACAAATGACAAAGGATCTCAAGCAAAAGCATAAGAAAACATGATGCAAACTATCTCATATTGGATTGGTGTCACATGTGCTAGTGACCCTTTCCCAACCCTTGATTGATAAGCTTAAGATGATGAAATTGCTATTGATATGGAGATGCTAAGTACAAGATCAAATCTCAAATGAAGAGAGTGACCTTGCAAGAGATTGTGGAGGATTTTCTTGAGGATGAAGCTTGTATTTAAAGATTTTCAAAATGCCAAGTGTTGAAGAGGGACCAATGTGGGACTAAGATTCTGCCAATGAGATAAGGCCACTTGTCAAGTGGTGATTGGTCAATGCATGTGCAAGATTTGGGAAGAGTGCCCAAGAGGGGGAAATTTTGAATTCAAATTTGAAATAAATGTGAGAGGGGGACAAGGAAAAACAGCAATAAATGCCATGTTTGACTTGTCATGTTGAGGGAAAATGATTGTTTTAATAAATCAATAAAATTGATTTATTGTGCAAGTGGCTAGATCTAGATAATGCAAGTGGGATGGGATTAGCATTAGATTAGGATTAGATGATGATTATGCTGATTTATGCTGATTAGGTGAGTTGACATTTTGGACTTTGATAATTGATTTATTTAAATCGAAAATGATGAAATATAATTTAAGATTTGATTTAAATAAAGTCCTGATTTATTTAATTAAGTGGATGATGCAAGATGAAGGTTGAATGATAATGTTTATTTGGATAAATGAATGGATGAAAATGCACTTGATTAATGGTCCTAATATAACGCCTAATTTGATGAAAACCGGACACGCATAAATTTTGCATGTCACATTTTTCCTCGGGCTAAATGTAATTGTTATTGGTTCAAATAACATGATCGAAATTAAAAAATTTCATGATTTTTCGGATGCCCCGGCAGAAAGAAGTACACTGGTACATTGCCCCCTCGAGAGATCGAGCGAAAAGATTCAATTTGAGGGTCGATCTCGCGATAAAGAGATTCAAAATGGATGGTTATGGATGACGATGCAAAGATGATTTCAAGATGCTTAGAATAACAAATCTATATTATTCTAAAAAACTTAAATGATGATATGATATGAGATGGATGAGATTGATGATGCGATATGCTATGGATGATTTATGATATGCTTAGACTAACAGATCTATATTATGATGATGATATGCATGTGCAATGTATATGAAATGATCGATGTTTCCTATGATGTATGATATGAATGATATGTGGTATGCTGACAGTTTTCTAGATGCAAAATGGATGCATGATGGATGCATTGGTGATGATGATGCTAACGGTTTGTGGATGCAGGATGGATGCATGATGGACTATTCATGATGCAATGTTAGCGTGGAAATGAGATGATGACAAGAGGATCCAACAAGTCCATAATTGGTCGAGACTTTATTAGAGATGATGATGATAGATGATGATGATGATAAATGATGATGATTTGCTTATCAAGGATTGGGATTTTCAAAGGGTCACTTACTTTATTTTTGATAACACACCTAAGCACGATGCATCAAGGTATAAAGGACCAGGATGGCGTTGTACTTAGTGTGATGAACTTTGACTCGACAAATAGATAGGAGCATTCTTGTTCACACCTGACATATAGAAACCTTGCTAGGATGCATTTTAGAAGTTTCAAACACCTCTGGACTTCAAAAACACTAAAAGGTATAACCAATCAATGCAATAGTCAACAAGTTTTCATCGACCAAACATCCTCCATACATATTCCATCAACAAAAGCAAGTATTCACCAAGTTATTTACAAGAATCCATTCAACAAGCACAAAGAAACAAAAGATATCATCGATCGCTGTTCTATTCCTATCTCTAAATCCTTCTCTGCTCTGATATCATCGGTGGAAGTCCTCGAATGGGCTTAAATAAGATAAGTCAAAAAGACCAAGTAAATAAACAAGCCAATGTTCTTCATACCTTCAGCCAAAGGGATTTGTTTTGATAGGATAAGAATCCAACGTGATATCCATAAATGATGCCCATTGTCGGAACGATATATCCTAGGACATGCATTGTACAGGATGATGATGGTTTGATAAGTTGATTGATAGGCTAATGATATAAAGTTGACTGACATGTTTGAAAATGATCGAGACTTTGATTTTGTTTTAAAGATTTGTTGCTTTGATTTTGATTTTACGATTGAAGTTTTCTTTTGCTGACTGCTATGATTGTTTCTGTTTGCGTTGCCAAAGGATGAAGATGATGATCATTTTATTATGGATGATTGATTATTGTGGGTGCAAGCGAGATGAGACAGATGGATTTTTTCAAATATTTGGATGTTTTTGATGTTTTGAAATGTTTTGAGGCTGTTTTTGGTGTTTTTTGGATTTTACAAATGTTTTGATTTTTTGAAGTTTACTGCGATGTTTTTTTGGATTTGTATTTTTTGAATGTTTTGGATTTGATGTTTTACAGATGTTTTTGGATTTGTGTCTGAGGGGCTGATCAAAGATTAGCCTTGCCCTCGTTTAAGCTTCCAGAATGGCGTGGTTGGATTTAATGTTTGATTTTCTACTTTTATGAATGTTTTGGATTTTTGATGTTTGGATGTTTTTGGATTTTTTTGCATCGATTTTGTGATTTTGGATATGGATTATGTGATGATATCGATTAATTACATTTTGAGGATTTTGCTAAAAAACCAAGCTAAGGTTGATAGGTCAAGTCAATGGATTGATGATGATGATAACATTATTGAGGATGCACAACAATGCAAGGATAATATTTACATACGGCACAAAAGGATTTGATGGGATTGATGATGATAACATTGTTGAGGATACACAACAATGCAAGGGCTGGATTGATCAGGATTGATAATGATAACATTGTCGAGGATACACGACAATGCAAGGATAGTGTTAAGCAACACAAGGATATCCTGAGATGATGATTTTTTGATTGGATTTGATTGATCATGTTTGATGAAGCTTGGTTTCGAACAAAAGATGTTTGGATGATTTGATGTGATGTTTGACGTGCAGCTTAGATGCGACTACTATTGATTGATGTTCGATGAAATATGAAGCTTGATAAGGAATGTCTTCTTGTCAAAATATGCCATGGGCTAGTGACTTGGATTTCGGATCACAACTGCTTTGACCAATTTTATTTCATGTTTTCCAATGTTCGGATCGCCACATAAGGTGAAGGATATAGATCAATATTTATTCTCGAAGCAAGATGTACATATCTGCCCCCAATGTCTAGCAACGTATGGAATGCAATGGATGGATGCTCGGATAAGTGTATGGATGGAGAGACATGGATTATCTTGCGATAAGATAAGGTGCTTGGATAAAGGATGCTCATTTGGATAGTGCTCCATAGCTCAGATAATTTTGCATTGGATAGGATCCATGAAAACAACCCATTTCAAGATGTTTTTTGTAAGCAAGCATAAGGTGTGCCCCAAAATTTCATCAAGATCAAGATAACTAAGACGACGAATGCAGATAGATGTGAATGGATTGGATAAATGGTTCATGGATGGATGGATTTATTATGGATAATATGGATGGAATGCTCAATTTATTATGGATGGGATGAGATGCTTTCACCTGAAGTTGGCTACGTAGATGCTCAATTCTACTCATGATGCCTGTTTGCCAGGTTTTCATCATGGTCTTGCCCAAAGCGCCGCCCATGCGATTTTCACTATAGGATGATTTTTTTCTTTACTGTTTTCAATCCTTTTTTTTATTTTTTTGGATTTTTGATATTTTTTGATTTTTTTGTATTTTTATGAAAGATTCATGCTGAACCACCTGGTGGTGTTGACATAGATGCCCCTATCATAATGTGCCATCGATATCATGCTTGAAGAAGCTACTTTGCCAAGATACGTGCACTTGAATACAATTTTTGGGATTTGTGATCTGCTTCATTAATACTAGGGTTAACTCTGTCTCTGTGCGCACATCGCGATAGAGTGCCTTCTGAATCCTTATGATAAAGGGTTGTTGCCAATACAAGGTCAATGTAAGAATTGGATATCATGCATGGAGGCATGGATGGAGTGCATTTAGGGATAAGAGATGGATTGGTTGACAGTTTGGAACCTTTGACTCTCCAAACTTGGGAAGATGAGCAATGATGGGTGGATACGGAAGTGTGCATGGAATTAGGACCAACTGCTTGATAAACTTTGTACGTCACTTGAGAAGCCTATTTTTTCTTTTGCGGACATCTTTGATGGATACCTCTCCCTCTTTTATTTTGCCCCACAGTTTCTTTTACTGATGGAGTTTGACAGGGATGATCTTTCTTTGTATGCTTTGGTATCCATATGTATTTGATTTGTCCATTATGCTTATCAACTTCTTTTGCTTTGATAACGTTCTTCGTACTTTGATTCAAATCTTTCTTTTGACGTTGGTCCCAATTCATGGATGGGGTGATGGGTGGATGACGATTCATGATGTGACTGGTTGTAGTATTGACGCTAGCTTCATCATAAGGACTCTTCATGCTCCCTATGTTGACGTTTGCTTGAGACGAAGTTGCCCCCAGTATGGTGGTAGTAGTACCTTCATGCTTTGATTTCGCTTGCTCCAAGAGCTCTTGTGTATAATGCATTCTCTGATAAATGACTGTCGTAGGTGACGTTTCAATTTGCTGCTCTGCTAACTCTGGACGTTCTATTTGACTTGTTTCCTTAAACGGATAATGATGGATATCTTTATTCATGATGTCCTCAATCTGAGTTTGGGACATATTTGATCCTGATGTTGAAAACTCCGTTTGATTGTAGGAGTTAAGAATCTTCTCTTTGTGTGTAATAATGTCAGGAATAAAGGGATTCTTTTCTGAATAACGATCATCTATGTTTCCATCCAATGAAAGCATCTCATGGGTAGATGGAGGAGTATGGATATGATCATCTTGCATAGATAGGAGAGTGTCCATTAGATTATTGTAGTATCTTGAAGATACAAATTCTTGATCTTGATTAATTTCGGAGTTGCTTTCGACATGCTTTGGATCAAGTTCTTGACATGGGGCAGCTTCAAAGGATGGATTTCTTACAAAGGACTTTTGGATGTCGACATTAGGCATGGTCAAGTTCAAGGTTCCTTCAGCATCTGTAACCATGAGGTCAAAGGGGATTAAGATGTTTTGGAAGGGACCATTGCTAGACCTTGGTGAAAGATTTTGATCATGCTTTGGAATAAATTCTTGAGATATGTCCTCTAACTCGTAAGGCGATGTAGAGACATTTTCGATATGATCATTGGTCAATGGATCATGCATTATGTCAATTGGATCAAATAGTCCTAACACTCCTTGAAAGAGATCACTAAAAAGTGGCTCTTGATGTATGGTGAGTTGATCATCGGATTGTGTAGATATATGTTCAATGTGCTCCTCGATGGAGAGGTTTTGATCATTGTTTTCGATAATTGCGATGGAGAGATTGTGAATGTCTTCGACCATAGCATCAAGTGATGTTGATATTTCTTTAATTGGCTCATTGTCAAGTTTTGTTGGTGGATTTTGATCACGATTCAAAAGTGACTCTTGACATATGTCGATTCGATCATTGGATGAAGTAAATGTGTGTTCAGTGATGGATTGATCTTGATCCTTGTTTTCAATAGTTGTCATCTTTTGTGTTTGTGCTCGTGTTGGTTGGGTAGCTTGAGAGGCTTGGGAAACTTGAGAGGATTGTTTCACTTGTTGAGCTTGTGTTGCTTGTTGCATGGCTAGATATTTTTGGAATCCCTTTGGAAAAGTAGCTTGTAATGTCGCATTGTATTGGATTGATGTGGTGGAAGTTGGTGGTGGTGGGGGTGGTGGTGGATTTAGAATCATGTTGGATGTAGTGACAAGTTTTTGAGATACGCTCAGAGCGATCATGGTAGTGAGAGGTTGAGATGTGATGGGTGTGATAGTGGCGTTTGGAATGATTGAAGGGATAGTGATGGTTGGAATGACCGAGGTGATAGGTCCTTGAGAGACCAAATTTTGATTTGGGATCAATGTTGTCTGATTAGATACCATCCATTGGTGTGATGTCGATGGTATACTTGAAGGATTTGACGTGATGGTTTGATTGACATTAAGTGGATTGATTTGGGTGGATTGATTGGTGTTAGGTAAAGGGGGAAGCCCTAAACCAAGGAATGATGTGGGTAATGGTGGTGGAGATTTCCCTTGGCGCAATGCCTCAACTATTTTGGAAAGTTCCACAATTTGATCTCGCCAAATTTGTTCTTGATTTTGATCTTGACTCACTTGAGATAGTTGATTTGGCTCTTGTTTAAGCGGATTTAGGATGCCTACTTGCGGTTTTTGAATGGGATTATGGGAAAATTGACTTTGGATAATGTTCTGATTTGGGATGATGTTCAGATTCGGCATGATAGGATGAACATTGTTGGTATTGGGAATCATTTTTCCAAAGTTTTCCGAGTTAGGATTCATGTTTCGAAAACTTCCACTTGGTACATCCACATTTGGTTTGTAGGGATTTGGTGGAATGACGTTGCTCGTTTGAAGACTCATGTTTTGATTGTTTGGAGGATAGACTTGTAAGTTTGGACTTTGATTTAAATCTATCATGGGGAGATGTGTTCCAAAATTCAGATTGGGCATACTCACATTCGTTGTGCTATTGCTATTCGTAGGAGATAGTGATCCTATGTATGGATGTGAGTTTCCATAATCCCATGATTTCAGGAGGCTTGGATAGTTTGGTTGGTTTGGACCACTCATGATGTATGAATCTAGTTTATATTCCATGCTCTTCTTGTGTTTTGATCTTGTAGCAAAAGTGACCTCTAAGGTTCTTAGGACCAATGACGAGATGGAGGATGAAGGGTGTAAATGATGTGAGTGTTGAACGCTTAGGAACTTTGAATCAAATGCTAGACTTAGGGCTTTTGATTTTGATTGTTTGATGTGGATGATGAACTTGTAAACCCTAAAATGTTGGATGTTATCTTAGGATGAACTTGTTCAAAGAGGTGATAATTTAACTAAGTGTGCGTGGAAGGATTCATCCAAACACACCTAACTAAACAAATGATTTTGATTTGGTTTAGAAATGTACCCAAGTCTAGGTAATGATGTTTTCAAAGCTCTAAAGTTGTTTGTGGGATGATGTTGATAAATGTTTGAGGTGGATGAAGTGTTTGATTTTGATCCTAAGAGACTTAGAGAGACTTTGTTTACTAGGCCAAGGTATTGAAGAACACACTTTTCTCTAGGAGCAATCAAAAGACCAATATGACCAAGAGATATCAAGCACATGTGTGGGGTCCAATTTGTTATATTTGCTTAATGAGTTTATTTTACCAAAAACACTCTCTTTGATTAAAGTTTCAAACTAAGATGTCCAAGTCTTAATTTCTTTAAACCCCACAAGATATTTTATGTGGAAATTCAATGAACTTAAGGCAAGGGTTTTCCTATTGTTTACTCAAGAAGACAAATTGAGATATAATCCAATGCTTAGGAACCTCTACAGACGTGAATCCACAGGGAAAGCAGTAACATATGGATTGAGTCAATGATATTTGTCTTAAAGAGGGTTTGAAATTTTGAGAACCATGTTGAATGTTTGTTTGCAAAATGTTTTCGAATACAATAATTTGAGCCAAAAAAGAATAATTACAAGCCCTATGGCGGGATAGACAATGTTTGTTGAGTCCCCTACTTGAGCCAAGTCCAAATTTACTTCTACTTTTAGCGATGGTTAGATGCCGGACTTTAATCGTGGCTCCTCCACTTACACTCACTTATAATGCCTAAGCACCAACACCCATGAAACCTCCTGCATGGCATGCTTTCCATCTCTACTAAAAAGCCATAAAATGTGGGTGGCTTCAATGACCGTTTTGCACCAACAAATAGATTAAGGATTTCGGGCAAATTTCAGCACATGGGTTCTAGCAAGGACTTTCCGTCAGGAGATTGGATCCATTAATGCAAGAGTCCCCTTTCTGGATCCATCTTATGCCTGAGCTAAATCGCTGTTGATTATGGCGCTAACCAAAACCCCTCATTTATATCCCAAATTGGAAATACCTTCGCTTCAGAGTGTTAATGCTGAGTCGCCGCTGGGTGAGTACCTTTTCCCCGGGCGCAGGCTCCTCTAAGATAAACAAAAGCGAAAGCAAAGACACAATCGTAACCGATCTTTCACATGGTACAAAAGAAAGAGAATGTACGCGAAAATGCCTCTTCTCACACTCGCACAAGATGTTCAATTTTTAAACCCAAATTGAAGTGTTTCCAAACAATAAAATGTATTTTGAGTGTTTCTCTTGCACCCTAGATCGCACGAAGCGCAAGGGGAGAGGATACGTACTCAAAAGACAATCACACAAATCAAACACTTGTTCGTTTTATACCCTTCAAGGCAATTGTGAATTCGTTTTAAGCACCAAATGAAATATGAGGATTGCTTGTTCAATTTTTAACCCAAAACGAAATCTAGTAAGTGTGTTCTAAGGTTCGTTTTAAGCCCTTTGCAATGAAAATGAAATTGTTCGTTTTTAGCCCCAATTGAAAACTAATGTTCTAAAACGAAAAGGAAAACAATTTCGTGTAGTGTTGATTAAACACTTAAAGTGTTAAAGAACACATTGTGTTTTCAAAAAAACATTTCCCTCCTTTCGTGAAGTAGTATTGATCAAACATTTAAAGTGTTAAAAAACACATTGTGTTTCCAAACAAAAATCCTCCTCCTTTCGTTTTCGTTTGATAGCCTTCTCTTTCGCCTTGCACCTTTTCGCCTTCGTTTGCTTTTGTACCTATTAAACAAAAGAAAATTATATGAAAACCAAGTTAACTAAATTCATTTTTCAAACATTTTAGTATAAATGATTTCAAGTGACAAAGCATTTAATAAAGATCTTGATTCCTAAAGACTTTAAAACCAATATGAAACAAAACAATTTGCAAAAGACCCTTCTTGCCAATAATTGAATCTTTAAAGGCGAAAACCCCCTTTTCCTTTCAAATACAATCATAAAAAATAAATTCTAGAGAGTGACACATTAGGAATAAAGAATTAATCAAGGCAACAAGATCTCAATATTCAAATCAACACAATCATATTTCAAAGAGTCCACAAAATATATGTGCCTTAAAGAGAACGCCTTTATTCGCTTGGGACATATCTCCGTACTTGCAACATCATGAAAGTCAACACACTGCAATAAATGAGAAATATGCATAATGATAAATACAGAAAACTTCACATTCTTCAGAGATCTGCGCGGGCTGAGTGAAGAGGGTGTTTATTACAGAGACTTTAAAGAGAATGCACTTCACATGGAATATATCCAACAACCCTGTAACATTGATATAATACTCTACAGATGACAAATTCTGATGTAATAATCACAGGTGATAAACTTTTGACCGCACCAGCACAGCAAGTAAAAAAGAGCGACACTGGAGTAAGTAAAAAAAATTTGCGCTCAAGATGCAAATGTAATCATTTTCTTTTGGCCATACAATGAAGTCTTGCTGCGCAATCCCTCATACTGCTCACATTATTCCTGTAAAACAAATAGCCATAGCGAACAATAGAATAGCTATTTTTTTAATATCAAAGCGAGCAAAGTTGTTAGATATTATAATGCCACTGTTTTCCTCGAGACTCTGTCACAGGATGGTATTGATAAAGCAGATTGATTTGATAAGTGAGTTCTATTTATTCTCAATTGAATGCAAGTATCCCAGTGGTAGCAACTATATAATCACTCAAAGAATTTGTAATGGACGCAGGCAATGAAATACTCAACCATATTTATGTTATTAATGACAACATATGCTATCAATAGACTGCCAGATTCACCTTTTATGTGGACTGATTTGATGGAAGTAGCCATAAAAGCCTGAAAAATTGATGTTCAATAGTGTTGGGTTGTAACCGACTAAAAGAAAATGGCGTGTCAAAACAAAGGATAATCATGGTTAGCTATGTATATCCTTCGTAGCTCTCAAGAAAAAGTGTAAACAATCTGAAGTTTCAAGCGGCTTCAATAGTTGGTGCCCACTGATTTTTGAAATGAAATGAATCTGTATTCATTGCAGTGTTGGACAGCGTGCATCTTCAGACAAGCATAATGCATAATGTTCAACCTTAAAATTCTTCAAACAAAGCCCAGAATGTAATACTATTTGATCTGCATATCTGACTCAGCCAGGCACATAAATATGGAAAATGAACTAAGGCTCTCAGGCCAGTGAACAAATACTAAGACTGTTCCTTGCAACTCGCCTTGGAAAGAACACGCAACTCTATAAAAAAAATGGTCATTAAGATTGGTGGGTGCTACATTCGAGGACTGCAACTTTTGTTTTTCAGTGGACAG
This sequence comes from Sequoia sempervirens, assembly GCA_007258455.2. Lineage (NCBI taxonomy): Eukaryota > Viridiplantae > Streptophyta > Pinopsida > Cupressales > Cupressaceae > Sequoia > Sequoia sempervirens. Next base: position 10,982 of record VDFB02330479.1, on the reverse strand, counting down.
ATTGGCTTGAAAGTGGTCTCCTACTACCTCTTTGCAATGGAGATTGGCAAATGCAAATTGAATATGGGCATAACAGGAAATAAAGCAGTAATGCAGATTGCGCCCAATGCCAACACTTGTGATCTACCTATGGAGCAGTCTTAATAGAGATTCTTGACCGAACAAAAGGTAAAACAAGTTCAGCGAGTGCATCACAAGCGATTTGTAAATTCTATTTGAAGTAGAGATCTTAACATAGCAAAAGGAATTCATAGCGTCATATTGTCCTGACAGTAGAAGCTTTTAAACACACCAATGAATCCCTTTTCAATACCTACCAGCAACATTTCAACGTTTCATTATGCAGGTTAAAGCAATTTGATGAGGAAATGTGGTCGTTCGTGATGGTAGCATCAAATGCCTAAATAATGAAGCGACCAACAGGAAACCAATATATTGAGATTTGGATAATCACAAAATGCTACCATAACATTTAAAAGAGACACACATTGATTTAATGCAGTAAGTACACACAGCAATACACTAAAATATGTGATTATTTCCCTCCTTCTAGCGCCAATTTGTGGATGCTAAAATCTGCAAAATGTGATTAGAAAACTAACAATAAAACCTGCAGAATCATTAGTATTTCAACAACAAATCAAGATATTCAACATCCTTATGAAATAATACATCATGTTCAAAATGCAAACAAATGACAAAGGATCTCAAGCAAAAGCATAAGAAAACATGATGCAAACTATCTCATATTGGATTGGTGTCACATGTGCTAGTGACCCTTTCCCAACCCTTGATTGATAAGCTTAAGATGATGAAATTGCTATTGATATGGAGATGCTAAGTACAAGATCAAATCTCAAATGAAGAGAGTGACCTTGCAAGAGATTGTGGAGGATTTGCTTGAGGATGAAGCTTGTATTTAAATATTTTCAAAATGCCAAGTGTTGAAGAGGGACCAATGTGGGACTAAGATTCTGCCAATGAGATAAGGCCACTTGTCAAGTGGTGATTGGTCAATGCATGTGCAAGATTTGGGAAGAGTGCCCAAGAGGGGGAAATTTTGAATTCAAATTTGCAATAAATGCTGAGAGGGGGACAAAGAAAAACAGCAATAAATGCCATGTTTGACTTGTCATGTTGAGGGAAAATGATTGTTTTAATAAATCAATAAAATTGATTTATTGTGCAAGTGGCTAGATCTAGATAATGCAAGTGGGATGGGATTAGCATTAGATTAGGATTAGATGATGATTATGTTGATTTAATGTTGATTAGGTGAGTTGACATTTTGGACTTTGATAATTGATTTATTTAAATCAGAAAATGATGAAATATAATTTAAGATTTGATTTAAATAAAGTCCTGATTTATTTAATTAAGTGGATGATGCAAGATGAAGGTTGAATGATAATGTTTATTTCATAAATGAATGGATGAAAATGCACTTGATTAATTGATGAATGGTCCTAATGCAACGTCTAATTTGACTGAATCCGATCGAATGCATAATGTAAATTTTGCATGTCTACAGTTACAAAGCCATGCAAAATAATAATCTTTTGTCAATACCACTTTATCACAACTTCAAAAAATATAGCCCTTTCAACAACACCTTATCGAAAATGAAACAATGTAGCCTAAGTCAGAACACAATAATCAACAATACCTTATCAAAATCAACATAAACCATATAACATTATATTAAAGCTAGACAACAAGAATCAACAATGCCTTATGAAAATAAACATAAATTGTATAAGGCTAACTATTTTTTTACATTGCAACCATAGGGAAAAACTGCAAGGCATAAATCAAACAATATTTATTTCAACAACGGCCCACATGGAGGAACCCACAAAACACAAAAATGCATAGTAACAAACCGATGCAAAAATATAGTCTTTTCTTAACAACACCTTATCAAAAATGGAACAATATAACCTTTTGACCAGAACCTTATGGGAAATGAAACAATATAGCACTAGCTAGAGAACAATTATCAACAATACACAAAACCCATGCAAAACCATAGCCACAAAACCCATGCAAAAAGATAGCCACAATACGCCAACCATAAATGCAACAATATTGCTTCTAAAAAATAGTATAGTCTTTTCTCAACAACACCTTATCAAAATTTGAAACAATATACCCTTTTGAACAATGCCTTATCGAAAATGATACATTATAACTCAAGCTAGGCAGTAACAACCGACATAAATTTCATAATGTTAACAATTTAATTCTATTGCAAACATAGCCAAAAAATAGAAGCCATAAAAAGAAACCCACAAAAATTCACAGTAACAAACCCAAGCTTCTCAACAAAACCTAATCAAAAATTGAAATAATATAGCCTTTTCAATAACACCTTATTGGCAATTGAAACGATATAGCCTTTTCAACAACACCTTATCAAAAATGAAACAGTATAGCATAAGTTAGAGAAAAATAATCAACAATGCTCAATGGAATCAAACATAAATTCTATAACATTAACTATTTTATTTCGTTGCAACATAACTACCAAACGGTAGCCATAAATCAAACAACATTAGTTTCAACAATGACCCAAATAGAGAAACCAACAAAACCATAGCCACAAAACCCCAACCATAAATGAAACAATATAGTTTTTTCTCAACACCACCTTATCAAAAATTGAAACAATATAGCCTTTGCAACAACACCTTATCAAAAATTGAAACAATATAGCCTTTTCAACAACACCTTATCAACACTGGGATAATATAGCCCAAGCTAGACAACAAAAAACCACAAATTCTACATAATTTTAACAATTTTATTCCATTCCAAACAAAGCCACAAAAATGGAAGTCATAAAGAGCAACCCACAAAAATTCACAATAACAAACCCACGCAAAAATATTCTCTTTTCTCAATAGAACTTTATAAAAAATTGAAACAATATAGCCTTTTGAAGAAAACCTTATCAAAAATTCACAGTAACAAAACCATGCAAAATAATACTTTTCTCAACATAAACTTATCAAAAATTGAAACAATATAGCATTTTCAACAACACCTTATCGAAAATGAGACAATATAGCCCAAGCTAGACAATGACAATTGACTAAAACTAGATAACGTCAACATTTTGTTTCCATTGCAAAGGTAGCCACAAAACATAAGCCATTAAGAGAAACCCACAAAAAATTCACACTTACAAACCCATGCAAAAATACACTCTTTTCTCAATGAAACCTTATAAAAAAAATGAAACAATATAGGGTTTTCAACAACACCTTTTCGAAAATGAAACAATATAGCTTAAGCTAGAGAACAATAATCAACAATGCCCAATGAAACCAAACATAAACTACATAACATTAACTATTTTATTCTATTGCGACCATAACCACAAAATGGAAGCCATAAATCAAACAATATTGGTTTGAATACTCACCCATATGGAGAAACCTAGACAACACAAAAATTGGTAGTTACAAACCCATGCAAAACCATAACCACAAAACACAAACCATAAACCAAAGAATATTCATTTTTACAAACAATATCTAGTCTTTTCTCAACAACACCTTATCAAAATTTGAAACAAATAAAACACCTTATCAGAAATCAAACAATATAGCCTGCCACAAACCACGAACCACAAATGAAACAATATCGCAATTTTTTTTTTTCGATATGCACCTCTTTCCGCTTGCTTCAAACATACCTCTTCCCACTAGCTTTCTCTATGCTACCTTGTTTCTTGAAGCCTACAAAAAATTGCATAATGTTAACAATTTTATTTCGTTCCAAACATAGCTAGAAAACATAAGCGATAAAGAGAAACCCACAAAAATTCACAGTAACAAACCCATGCAAAACCATAGACACAAAATGCAAACCATAAATGAGGCTATATTCATGCTTACAAACTATATAGTGTTTTCTCAACAACTTATCAAAATTTGAAACAATCAACAGTACCTTATCAAAAATCAAACAATATAACTTGCCACAAACTGTGAACCACAAATGAAACAATATCACAAAGGGATTTTTCGATATGCACCTCTTCTCACTTACTTCAAACACACCTCTTCCAGCTAGCTTTCCTGGAAAAAATGGGCACCCTCACAAAATAAGCTCCACCCACCTTCAGAGAAGCTAAACAACGCTTGATCCAACTTGCACCCTTACATAAGCTTATCCTTCTCGCTCACGGCTCCGATAGCAGGTATAGCAACAGTACGAGACCCAACAATGCCTTATCAAAAAATTTGCAAACATTTGCTATGTTTGTTGAGGTCTTAAATGACATGTGTTATTACAACCATCACTAGTACATGGAAAGCATACAACAATTAATGTTGATACAAACTAGTGTTTAATTTCAGTGACCTTCTCTATCAACACAGTGAGAAATCAGACAACCTACTCCCAATGCACACCAACCGCCTCTGCACCTTTTTCACGACTGTCAAAAGGCTTAAGAAATTGGAGGCTAATGAAATTTTTTACGAAAGTTCAAAGACTTCCGCCACCTTTTTCGTGACTGCCGGAAGGCTCAAAAACCAGGGAGGCTAACGAAAATTCTGACCAAAGTTCACACAAATATCCTATTGGCTAAATATATTTAATAAACTCTTATATCACAATCTCATCACATGTCAAGTTTACTTTTGAATTTGGTCATAAGATACAATCTAGACTACAAGTTCTAGTGGAGTACATTATAAGTCACTCAAATGTATAATGTATTTTTTAATAGGTGAGTTTATTATTATGAATCAAAATAAACAAACTAAATTCACAAAGAGAAATGATAGTTTGAAGACAAATCATCAATCTTAAGTTAACATTGTATTTAAAAATTATGTACATAAAAAATACTATTCCATACATAAGATATTGTAAATTGAATTGTATCTTTTATGCATATATAAAATTGTACTCTCTAACATATTAACTTACATATAATTTTCTATCAATGTAACCTTTGAACCTCCTTCCATGCAAGTGTTAGTTGTTTATCTCTTAAAATTCTGTTGACTGGTTTCTCCTTACAATCATTCTTTCCTTTGATTCAATATAGGAAAGAAAAAGTATATTATTTACTGTTTAACACTTTTCTACAGTAAATGTCTTTTTATAGCGTTACAGATTGGTGCAAATTTTATATAGTTTAACGTTGAATATTATTCTAAAAGGCGTTCACACTTTTCTGGATTGAAAAAAGAAAATTCCCGTGTGCCTCCAGCCGTAACACATTTGTAACAGAAATGGATTAGGTAATTACGATTAACGGAATCTTGATTGAAAGTTTCCCAGTCTGACATATGTGTACGATATGCTAGATTGTTCGTTGCTGTAATTACAATGTAAACATGTATGTATCATTACAAGTGAGATTAAAGATATTAGATCAGACAAGATATTTTGTGATTGATTTTCAATCAGAGTTTTTGGATCACATTTAGTGATTTAATATGATTTTTTTTTTATAAAATAGATAGTGTAATCAAAAACCTTGATTCCGATGATCTTAAAAATCGATTAAAAAACAAATACAAATTGTAGATTTTTTTTTACTGTGAATTGATTTTTCATGCCTTCCATAATCACAGACATTGTTTTCACGTTATTTTAAGAGCCGCATTGTGAAGTTTATCATCAACGCATCTTCATTTTGTCCTCTTAAAATCCATCTTCTCTGATTGTGATACCTTCAAATCGGAAGACAAATAGTCATGGAGATGCCGGATGTTCCCCATTGTCATAATGAGGGAAAGAGCGATTGATTGCTTAAGACAATAAAGAAGTATGATCAAAGAAAATGCATGGTCATAATAAAACATGATGTCCTTGACAACGATGTTGATCAGACACAATAAAAATCCCCCTGACGTGTTCCCACAGAAAGCCAGCACGACTTGTCACATCTCTCAAATTTGAAGGATACAGAAGCTGCAAATGACATGGTCAGCAAAAGCTGATTTGTTACTGTCAAATGGATAATCAATCAGACGATTCTATCCAAAGCCTTGGCCTACTTTGATTTGTCTGGTACAGAAAAATCTATTGATTTATAATATCAACCAGTCTAAACGTGGAAAGCACCGCATAACAGCTGGAAAGAGGATAAGATGACTCGTACTCTAAAATTGTTTTGACTAGATTAAGACTGGAACGTCCAGTATTCATAGTCTAAAGTTGTTTGTCTAGCTTTCCCTGGCCTAGTTGTATTTGGGTCCCATAGTTACAGTACAGTTCCCTTAAATTCAACACTTATTTTTGTTTCTTTTTTGGTTTCAGATATCAGTACAGATGCTTGCGGTCCACACCTTGTTGAGCAATTTAATTTAGATGCAGCAATTCTTTTGTTTGTTGTCCCACAACATCTATTCAATCCTCTCCAATGTTCTGCCAGAAATGTTGTATTCAAATAATTTTATGATGAATTATGAAAGCAGAAATTTTGTTGGGGAGTAAATTATTGTTAAAACAATGTGAACACCGGATAGCCGTAATGATAGACTTGATATCTATTTAAGGCTGTTTAAGCCCCACCTCAACCACATCCTTTGGTTTTGTTATTACGGACGCTTTGCCGGAGAAGAAAGATGGCCCATTCTGTGAGTTGGGAGGCTGAGTTGAATGTTCCTGCAAACCAAATATGGAAGGCCTTTGAGAATTCTGCAAATATTTTTCCGAAGCTAATGCCCAAGCATTTCAAAAGCATTGATGTACTTGAGGGAGATGGCATTAACCCTGGCAGTGTTAGACTCATCAAATATGGAGAAGGTATATGAAATCGTCCAAATCCTTTGTCATTTATGATGTTCCACACTATTTGTTTTGAGATATATATTTGATATACTTTCATATTTATTTGTAATAAATCATGTAAATAAGATATGATTTTCACACTCTATAATATTGTACTGTGTTGTTTTAGGTTTTCAAAATTCACATCATCAAAATCAGAAATTAAATATTATAATGATTTTTTTGTTGTTTTCATGATTTATTATGGGATGAATTTTAGATTTTTTTTCCAAAAATTAATATGATTTTTTTAATAAATAGAAAGAATGCTGTGATATTGCTAAATTGAATAGTGTAGTTTTATGAGTCAAGCTCATTGACCTGTTTCATTAGTAGTGGTTCACAAGAACCCATCTCTCATGATAATGAATGGTGCACTTAGCACTCAGTGCATCTAGGTGATGTTCATAGAGGTGAAGCATTCCTAGGAGGTCACCCATCTTAGTACTACTCCAACTCAAACACACTTTATAGATTTTTTCCCAAAGATTGGCCTATTTTTGTATTTTGTTTATTCTATTTGAACTTTCGAATGTGACTATTTTTATCCATTTTTTGTTTAATATTTATAAGAATATCTTTTAACTAATATTTCAATGCTATTCATGAAAATAAAAAAATATATAATTAATTGAGAGAAATTTTTTAAATAACAACACTTAAATTTTGAGTATGACAACTTAAACACAATTATATTGAAAAGTGTCATGGACTCAGTAGATTTAAATGTTTACATATAACTATTCTTAAACATCATATTATTTGTATGAAAAAATAACATTTTTCCAATATAAAATTGACTGTAATAACCATTAAATTCTTTAATGTTTCAAGTAAAACATGTGACTACTAATTTTTAAACCATCCTTGATTGGCTAAAGCATCTAGTTGCAGGTAAAGAGGTCACAAGGTCTAATCCCCCACAAACCTGTGGTACGGGAGAGCATGTTGCACTAGTGCTATGGTTACATGAAAAAAATTTACCAAATGCACTGCAATTTATAGGGAGATGGATATCCAACCGATTCCTACAGTCTAAAAAACAAAAGAATTATAAATAAATAAAATTTTAAACCAATCTCTAGTATGATCTGTGACATTTTTTTGTTGTTGAATATTATGACAGGGTTTCAATTGGCAACTTACAAATTAGAGAAAATAGAATCCTTGGACGAGGCGAACATGACTACTACACACACCGTGCTGAATGGACAGCTATTGAATAAGTACAAGACATACAAACTGACTTTGAAGGTAAGCCCTGGAGCCACTTCAGCCACTTGCATTGTGAAGTGGATTATTGAGTATGAGCCATCTCATGAAGGTGAAGTTGTACACCCAGAGAATGCCAAGGATACTGCCATACACACCTTCAAGGTCTTGGAAGAATATCTGCTCTCCAACCCACTTCCTGTGGCTTAGCTTAGCTATTACTATGTGTTTCGCTATTGCTGATTGGTCCAAGGCTCAAATAATTGATTAGTGCTATTATGGTAAGATAAAGGGTTATGTGTAAGAAAGATTTGTTTGAGGCTCTATAATGCCTTGCTTTTCCGTGGCCTCAGTTGGCTTGTTATTCTATATCAGCAATGGTGATGTATTCTGTGTGAAAGCAGTCTTAATTGGCTGTGTGTTTTAAATCAGCTTTGGTACTGTATTATGTCTGATGTGTTAAATGATCTATTAATGTAAAAAGTGTTGTTCCGTTATTCGTTTTTGCAGGCTCCATTTAATTTAGAATAATATTTATATAGCGCATATTTAATCTTGAATTAGAATCATTAGATGTTTCAAGAGATTTAGAGCTTGCAACATATGATATCTACATATGAAATCAACGGAAATGATCAGAATGTATGCTTAATAGTCACTACACCTAACATTAAGCAACAAAGTTACTGCCTAAGGAATAAATAATATTAGGAGGTTTCTTGTTAATTAGTCTTACTGTGTTTTGAATATCGAAGAAACATTTTGTAAGGAAGTGCTATAGAAGGTTCGGGTTGGTGCCTTTGATCGCCAGTTACAACAAAAAGATTGGGGACCCTGATTTTCTGTATGCATATTGCAGGTATTTATATAAGGATTAATTCTCTACAAATTTGTTAACAAGTTGGTTCTGCTTGATTCTGCTTACATAAACTTAGGCTAGGGTATGTGATTGTGGTGCATGTTGATTATGAAATGACTTATTTTAGGCAATTAGAGGCTAAAAAATATTCCAGTCAACTTCGGTAGCATTGGAGATAGATATTGTATCCTTTGCAATGAACAGCCATCGTCAGAAGCAACAGAAACTGACATGGAATAACACTGTTTTACTTCATCAACCACGTGCAAGTCACTTCATTAGCATCATAGATTTCATTTTCATCGTCATATGGTTTTATTATAATAATGTCAGCCTCTTTGATAGAAAGTTCATTGAAAAGACAATCTTGATGATGTGGTTATCCTTATCCTTTATTAATCGTTTCTTACTTCCAACTATCATATCCGTTGTGTGACATACTTTTCGTAGTTGGTATTAATTTTTTTAGACAATTTTGTCTCCACCGTTAAAATCTCATCATGATTTCATCCAATGATCAAACAAAGCAAATGAAGAGTTTTGAACATTAATGTTTCTTTGGGAAAATAGTCAAAGAGGAGCTCAAGCTATTATTTTTTAGGACCAATCTACAATCATCATTTAGAAATTAGTATAACTTAAATTCAGTCTACAATTCAAAGAGAAAAAGTTTGTGATAGAAAGAGATTAGTTCATTATATGAAATGTTGCCTGGTTCGTGAGTAGTAAGGTATTTTTGACAAGCAAAAAAATTGTGTTACTTCATGGAAAAAGTGGTTAACCATTCACATTAGAAGAATAATTAGAAAGAAAAGATAAAGAAGTGAGTAATCAATAAAAGAAAAAAATATTGGAAATTCATTCAATAAATTTATATAATTTTTCTATTTGTAATAGTTAGGGTTTTCATTCTTAGTATATTTGTAATCTATTGAACATTCTTTTTTATTTTTTAATATATATAAGTTTAATTATGTTTTATCTAGCATATATTTTGTTATTGTTCTAGATTTATTAGGCTCCTACATCATGTTGTCTTTAAAAAAGGAACTTTTCACAAGCATGTGTTGGAGTGTAATTAACACTGAGAAGTGAGGGGGACGGGAGGTGAATCAGTGTTAAAACCAAATTCACTCTTTTTGAAAACTTTTAATAATTACTAGATTACAATCAAACTTGTGTAGTTTAAATGAAATGAGCAAGTAGAGAACTTAACACATATATAGAATAACACAAAATTTGTCTTGAGTGGAAACCCTCCTAGGGAATAAAACCACTCGAACTTGGCCAATTTGTCTCACTGACAATAATGCTTTCTCACTGGTAGTCTTATAATGCTATCTCACTGAAAGTCTTATTAAATGTACAAATATGAAGATATTTAAATATAGAGTTGATATTTGTTTCACTAATCACATACTCTATTCTGTCATGACCTCAGAATCATAGTTACAATGTTTCAAGCTTCAAAAACCAATATAAATTAATCTTTAGTAAAAATATAATATGTGCTTTCCAAAACCTCTCATACTCATCAAAATAAGCATTACAAATCATCCTTTTTATATGTTCTTTGTTTGAAATAGATTTAGGTAAATAAAGAATCTGTTTGAAACCTATATGAGCAACTTCCACATGAAATAGAATCTACAACTGCCTTTTGCCAAATGAAGGGTTGCATTACTTACAATCAAAACCCTTTGAAAACAAAACAAGACCCAATCTGACCAAGTAAACAATAAAAAAAAATTAACAAATACCTATCCCTTAATCCAATGGGTCGACAAAATAACCCCTTCATATTAACACAACCAAACCCACAAACTAACAACGGGGTTTTTCTTAACGCAATAAATTGCAAACAAACCCTTTTACAATAGATTCTTCTTCAACAAGCCCGAATAGAGACATTAAAAAGTATTTGCTTAGTAAGATTAAGGAAAACAAATAAAAAATATGATTACTACATGTTTACAACAACTTCCACAATTTCAACTATATGGCTATGAGTAGAACAAAAGAACAACATCTACTGAATATTACCAGTCACAAAACTTCAAAAACAATAGTCGTAGCATCAACACAAAGACAATTACTAAAAGAGTATTTACAA
>VDFB02330478.1:0-14611 GCA_007258455.2 Sequoia sempervirens | reverse complement strand
TGAGAGAGATGCAGCTAGACAGCAAGGTGAGCAGGCCATTGCCTTGGTAGATAGCCTACAAAGAGTAGCAGGTAGCACTTTGCCAGGTGACATGATGAGGGAGGTTACCAGAGCCACACGAGAGGCAGAGTTCTATCGTACTAGATATCATGATGCAATTCCACTTGAGCAGAGAGAGAGCTACACTCAGTGACGATCTACTCATGGTCGCTCTCGTACTACCAGCAGGGGTGTGACACAGCCATTACCGCCTAAAGGGCCACCAGGGACAGGCAGAGCAGGTCCATCAGGGGTAAGTGGTACAGGTCCTAGGCCAGCTCCATTAGAGGATAGCTCTGCCTAGTGCATTGTATATGATTTTTTCATTATATTCTGTTGAGACATTTTGTATACACCATGAGATGATCACTTTTTTGATGATATTATATCTTTTGTAGTTGACATACTTGTACATTTTGACATTCATTTTTGAGATATATGAAATGCAGCGATGATTTTACATGATATATGATGTGTATCTATATGATGTGTACTATATGATGGTTTCATGATTTATGATATTTATATACATGATTGTATGAGATAAAGTTTATTTGATGAATGAACGTATGATGTATATGATGTATGTAATGTATGCTTTTTATGATTTTCTAATGCAAAAATGTAAAATGTATGAAATGATGTTTTTGTGAATGTCAAAATATACTCAGTCATGTATTTGAAAAGATATAAACATTTGATTCTTTGCCAGCTTTTTAGAAATTTATAAATGCAAAATGCAAATTCTAACATGAATGCAATCTATACTAACCATGCAGGACATTCATACAATATTGCCATTTGGAGAGCTTATTCATGCTTTTTGTATCATCATAGAGCTTTGAAATGTTGAAAGTTAATACAAGCATCAAAGGGTATGTTAGCACCAGTGATGACCTGAGTATTGCTTTCATGATTTTTAATATAGCAAGTTAATACAAGCATCTAGGTATAATTGAACCGAGATGACTTGAGTAGTGCTTGCATAAACAGACAGGAGTTAACCCATTTCCCATGCAAATTCCGAAATGTCATCCATGATACATAGTAGAACATGTCTCGCGACCAATTCGCATAGTACTAAAGATTTCCTCACAAACAGCAGACAAATAAAAATCATACTCCTTCCTTGCTTTTCTAGTTCAGTACATCATTGAATTGCTCCAGAGATATGATAAAAAAAAATCAAACAACCATTCAATTTTTTCTTAAAGTATTTCAAACATTTATTTAGATTAAGATCATCCAATTTCTTAGTTATCATCATTGATATTCTCATTTGTTTGGAGCATGTTGTTTCGATTTCCATTGGCATTGAATAAACATGTTTGTGTTTGATTTGATATGACAATGTTTGTTGTGTTTTGTCAAACTGTTATCTGTCTGTTTTGTGATATTCTGAAAGCTCATTACCCCTCTCTTGTATGTTTCTGCATGTTGCCCCCAGTGTAAACACAACCTAAAGATAAAAGATATGTACAAATTTCATCAAGCCATGATGAAACCTAAAGATTCCCACTACATGATATGGATAATGAAAGATATATACAGATGATAGACATGGATGGATGATGCCGAAAGTGAAAACAAGACATAAACTAATAAATGGAGGAGCACATTTTGATCACAAGTAGCGCTTGTTTGCCAAGTTTTCACCACTTGTTTTTATTGCACTTTTTCAAGATTTTCTAATTTTTTTGATTTTTTCAGGACTTTTTATGATTTTTTGATTTTCTTTCTCAAGACTTTTAAGGGATTTTATTTCTTATTTTTTTAGGACTTTTTTATGATTTTTTTTTTTTGATTTTTTTCGTGACTTTTAGACATAAAACTTCTTAAGGTGAATACTATTGGTTGGCTCTTCAAATAGGTCCCCCTCTGATGTAGATAACTGATATGCTCCAGAACCATATGCTGCTATAATAACAAATGGACCAAGCCAATTAGGTTCAAATTTGCCTTTCTTTTCTCTGTCTTGCTAATTACGTGGATTTTCCCTCAAAACTAAGTCACCCACTTGAAATGCCCGTGGTTTAACTCTGTGGTTATAACTACGAGACATGACTTGTTGATAACCTTTCAAGTGATCAGCTGCATGTTGGCGTCTTTCATCTAACAGTTCAAGCTCTTGGAGACGAGAAACCCTGTAGTCTTCATCACTTATCAATCCCTTGAGTGAAACCCTAAGCGAAGGTATTTCAACTTCTAATGGTAAAATTGCTTCTGCTCCATAGACTAAAGCATATGGTGTAGCTCCTGTTGGTGTGTGAACACTGGTTCTATATGCCCACAAAGCTGGGTTGAGTTGAACATGCCAATCACGTCCATCGTCATTTACTGTCTTCTTCAATATCTTCAAGATGGTTTTGTTAGAAGCTTCTGCTTGACCATTACCCTATGGATAATAAGGTGTAGAGAACCTGTGTTGGATGTGAAATCTTTCACAAAGTTCATCAACATCCTGATTCTTAAAAGGCCTTCCATTATCCGTAACAATAGAATTAGGAATTCCATATCTACAAATAATGTAATTCAGGATAAATGAAGATATTTGTTTACCAGTCACTGTTGTTAGAGGAACAACTTCAATCCATTTTGTAAAATACTCAGTAGCTGTAATGATAAATTTATGACCATTTGATGATGAAGGATGTATTTTACCAACAAGATCTAATCCCCACTGAGAAAAAGGCCATGTCAAAATGAAAGGTTGCAGTTCTTGTGCAGGTGCATGAATAAGATTCTCGTGGATCTGGCATTTAGAACACTTCTTGACAAAATTAAAAGAATCTTGCTCCATGGTAGGCCAATAGTATCCCATTCTAACAAGTTTCTTGGCTAAGGTCAAACCACTCGAATGAGTTCCACAAATACCACCATGAACCTCTTGTAAGGATTTTTCAGATTCGTCACGTTCAAGACATCTAAGGAGTGTACCATCAAGACCACGTCGATAAAGGATATTGGCAATTAAAGTATAACGGGATGATTGGCGAATGAAATTCTGTTTTTGGTTGCGGGATAAATCTGAAGGCAGGATGTTATCTTTCAAATAGGTATAAGTCTTACCATATAAAGGTGAATCAGAACCGGCCAAATGACATATAACTTGGGTTTCAAGATTATCATAGGCGGGAGAAAACAATTGTTCCACCAAGAATTCATACTTGGTTTGATCTTCTGATATTTGTAATAAGGAAGCAATGGTAGCCATTGCATCTGCAGCTTTATTGTCAATCCTTGATATTTGTGAAAATTTGATTGACACAAAATATTTCTTATAATCATCCACCATGTTCTTGTATGGTAGCAACTTATCATCTTTAGTTTGATAATCATCATTAATTTGATTAATGACAAGTTGTGAATCACCATAAACTTCCAGCTCTGAAATCTGCCATTCCAAAGCTATTTTCAATCCTATGAGTAATGCCTCATATTCAGCTATGTTATTTGTGCAAGGAAACATCAACCGATATGATCTTGAAATGGTATGTCCTTCGGGTGTAACAAAAAGAATCCCTGCCCCCGAGCCATATTGTGTATAAGATCCATCAAAGTATAATGCCCACGGTCTCTGAATTGTTGTTGTAAAGACATCTGCATCAGGAAACTCAATGTGCATTAGATTGTCTTCTTGTAAAGGAGCTTCAGCCAACTGATCTGCAATGACCTATCCTTTAATGGCTTTTCGATCTACATAGTGAATATCAAACTCACTTAAGATCATTACCCATTTTGCAAGTCTTCCTGTTAAAGTAGCTCTACTTAATAGGTATTTCAATGGGTCTATCTTTGTTATCAGCTTAACTGTATGAGCCAACATATAATGTCGCCACTTTTGAGAAGCAAACACTACTGCAAGACAAGCTTTTTCAATGAAACTATAGTTTAACTCATGTCTTGTTAAGATTCTGCTGATATAATATATGGCCCTTTCTTTACCTATAGAATCTTCTTGTGCTAACAATGCCCCCAAAGATACTTTTGTTGCTGAAATATAGAGTATGAGTGGCTCTCCTGGAATAGGTGGAATTAAAACTGGAGGATGCGTAAGATATTGCTTGATCTGATTGAATGCTGCTTCACATTTGTCATCCCATTTGAATGGGACATTTTTATGCAATAAATGTGTAAATGGCAAGCTTTTGTCTGCCAGTTGAGCTATAAACCTTCTAATGGACTGTAATCTTCCTTGCAATGATCTTAATTGACTGATATTTCGTGGTGGAGGCATATCCATTATAGCTTGTACCTTTTCTGGATCAACTTCTATACCCTTCTCTGAAACAATGCACCCTAGGAGTTTTCCAGATGTAACGCCAAAAACACATTTCTTTGGATTTAGTCGAACATTGAACTTCTCCATTCTAATAAAGATTTTTGATAAGATTTCCAGGTGTTCATCTCGTGTATGAGATTTGGCAAGTAAATCATCAACATAATCTTCCATGAATGTATGCATCATATCATGAAAAATAGTTGTCATTGCTCTTTGATAAGTAGCTCCAGCATTCTTTAACCCGAATGGCATTACATTCCAGCAATAGGTACCCCAAGGACATGTGACGCTGTTTTATCTTGATCTTCTGGTGCAATTTTTATCTGGTTGTATCCTGAAAATCCATCCATTAATGAATACATTGCATGGCCAGCAGTTAAGTCAACAATCATGTCTATGTTGGGCAAAGGAAAATCATCTTTGGGGCATGCTTTATTTAAATCTCTGAAATCTGTACAAACTCTGATCCTTCCATCTAGCTTTGAAACAGGTACAATATTTGAAATCCATTCTGCATAGTCAATAGTTTGAATAAATCCAACATCCAAAAGCTTCTTTAATTCTTCTTTGACCAATAATGCAACATGTGGATGCATTTTTCTGAGCTTTTGCTTCACAGGCTTTGTCCCAGGTTTGATAGATAAATGATGCATTATTAAATTAGGATCTAACCCTGGCATATCAGCATATGACCAAGCAAAGTTAATTTGATTCTCCTTCAAGAACTCCATGAATTTCAGGACTTCTTCAACTGTTAATGATGCTGCAATTTGCAAAACTTTTGGCTGCTCTGTTGTACTTATGTTGATTGATTCTGTTGGTTCAATCATAATAGAAGATCTTTCATGATAATACTTGGGAAGAGTGTCAAGTTTCTCATCCTTCAGTGCCTCAGAAAGGTTTTCACTATCGAATTCGCTCTTTATTTTTCTCTTGTTTTGATCTATCACTGCCATTTTTCGGTTTTCACCAATAGATCCATCTTTTATTGCATTTATTTTGCAGCTAAGAGACTTGACACCTTCCTTATCAAAATCATGAGTATAAGATTCTTGAATGAAACAATTGTTTTCTTCATTTGAGTAACAAAGGAAAGTTATAATGTCTTCATCATTACTGAATGTAGGAATATGGATAGGTGCGTCAATGTCCCAATCTATAAGTTCTGGATAAACTAAGGGCATAGGATCATTAGGTTGGGTAAGGTCTTGAATTGTCAAAGTCATGATATGGTTATCATCCTCATGGTAGAAAAGGTCTATGATGGTATTCTCCTGTTGATTATCAATCTCGTTAGAATCTGATTCTTCCTCACTTGAGTCATGATCACTTTGTAAAACATAATCGAGTGGAGGCCTTGAGCCTTCTCCTTGTATAAGAATAGGTGCATATTTGTGTATAGTATCAACTTGTTTATCCCTCCAAAATTCATCATTATAAATGGTGTCCCATTCATATTCATTAGAATCAGTATCTGAACTATTTTGCAATTGGAAAATTGATTCATGAGATTTATCTGACACGGATCCTCCTTCATGAGTTAATTGTGTCTGCTGTGAAGTAGATTCTTCTTTATCTTTACCATATCCAAGTCCTGTTTTATCACTTGAATGCTTTGAAATAGGTTGAATTGGTTCCACAATTCCTTCTCTTCATTTCCCTATAGGACCATTCCCTTTATAGCCCATCTTTTGCATGATAGTGTATCCCTTACCATATTGTTCTTTAGGCAACTTAATGTGCAAGAGAGATTCATCTTCATCTTTGTATAGCCAATTTAGGATGTCCCTATCTTCAACTTCTTCTTCAGTGGTATTAGCTCTAATGAATTTTCCATCAAACTTTGTGATTGGCACGGAAGCTTGAGATATAGAAGCAGTTGCAATCTTTTGATTTGATAAAGTTGGTAAACCATGTGATCTTGGAGAAGGAGGTAAAGTAGAGAGAGATAGTGAATATTCACCTACCCCTTTGTCTTTAAATTTCAACTTAGTATCAAGATTCTTTGTCAATTCTTGCAATTGGACTTGTAGATTGGAAGAAGAAACAACAAGAGCTTCTCTATTGTGTGGCACAAAGACATTTTGAGTTACTCTAAGATTTGAACAAGTTTGGGTACTATTGTAATCAGCTTGTATAGTTATTTCTTGTCCATCATATGGAAACTTGATATATTGATGATATGTTGATGGTACTACTTGCATATCATGGATCCACGGACGACCCAAAAGTATATTATAAGACAGATCTCGATCTAGAACCTGACAAAATATATTCTTCACAATAGGTCCCACTCTGATAGGTAGCAATATTAATCCTTTAGAAGCTCTTTCTTCATCATCATATGCCTTGATAGTTATCTTCCTTCGTGGGTCAATTTCATTTTCTGAAATTCCTAATGCATTTATTAATTTTAAAGTACAAATATTCAAACCGGCTCCTCCATCTATTAAGACACATCTAATTCGATGTTTATGGATCATGACTTCAAGATAGAGTGAGGAATTATGTGGATGTGTCATGGAAGCATCATCTTTGTCGAAAAATGAAAGGCAAGTGGGGGAAGACAAATGTCCCACCATGTCTTGAAATCTCCTTTGTTTCCGCATCTTGTGGACTGGGGTATCAACAATTGTATTGATTAAGATTTCTTCTAAAATATTCTTGTGTATGGGGGATATTTTGAGAAGTTCAAGGATGGAAATTTGAGCTGATGTTTTTCTCAATTGATCAACTAGGTTATACTGACTTGGAGGAGAAATAGTTGTTTTAGATGAACTTCCTTTTAGAACAACCTTTGCTTGACTTCTTGTTGTCACATTAACCTATTGATATTCTTGTTTTCCCTTGATTTTGATAACATTAACCCGTTGATCATCTACGTGGATGTGACGGATTATATTGTCTTCAACATTATGTTTACTTTTGGCTTTGGTATCCGATGTTTCCCCCTTTTGATAGTTTGGCAAAGGATCTTTGAATACTTGATGATCATCATTGGTATGATGTCCCTCAATTGTAATGGTACCATTGTCAATTAAATCTTGTACCAGATTTTTCAAAGCTTGACAATTGTTTGTTCTATGACCCTTACATCGATGATAATTGGGTAATAATACTTTCAGCCATTCCATGATGGTGGCTTAAACCCCGCGTCACAAATCTTCTTTTGTGGTGGTAAGGTGATAACCTTATTGTTGAGAAGCTCCTTGAGAGAAAATTCAAGAGATTGACCCAAAGTGGCAAAATTTTGTCGATTTGAAAAGAATGGAGGTATGGACTAATTTGATGTTTGGGTATTGCCAAGATTGTTGAAATTACCATGATTTTGATTGGTATTTTGATTGGTCAGCGTTCTCTCGCTGGAAATTTGTCCCAGCCGGATTTCAGCCCGCCGAATGGCCTTTCGCGATACCGCTTCCGCCAGGGAAAGGCCTCGCATGCAAAAATGTCCTGTTTGGTCCGCTGGTCTCCACAAAATGGCTTCGCATCCACCATCACGAATACAAACATACTTTTTAGAGCTTCGCTCCAAACCTTTTGTTTTATCGTTGTTGTTTTGATTTGGTGTACTTGGATTATCAAGTTTTATCACTCCCCTTTTAACCAAGGCCCCTTCAATAGTGATTGCGTTTTCAATCAATTTTTCAAAGTTATGAGGACAATGAAGGTTAAGCCTATAGCTTAATTCTTGATCAAGGCTATTGATAAAGATATCCATCTTTTCCTTTTCAGGAATAGGACGGGAATATCGTGCAAATAACCTTCTACACCTTTGCAAGAACGTAGTGAAGGGTTCTCCTACTTTTTGTTTGACTTTACAAAGATCAAGCATTGTTATTTGGTGTTGGATGTTGTAGGAGTATTGTGATATAAACTGATTTATTAAATCCTCAAAGGTTTTGATGGGTGGAGTGATCTTAGAAAGCCACTCCATGGATTGTACACCTAGAATTCGTGTTCAATCATCAAGTAAGTATCGCCATAGGCTTATCTCACATCTCATGTTTGCAGGAAACTCCCAACACGGTCAATGGGATCGCTTTTCCATTATACCATCATACTTGTGGAATTTCTCAAGTAATGTTTTGGAAATGGGATCATTTGAAGACTTATCAAATGGATAAGGAGATATGTCTTCCAAAACATATTTCTTTGTTGTGCCTCCTTGCATTTCCTTTATTTTCCCTTGTAATTATTTTATCTATTGGTTAAGAGCACTAAAGTCATTAGGAGGAGTTTCAAGATTTTGTTTAATCCCTTCTATGTCAAAAGTGTGCGGCAACTTAGCTCCTTGATTAGCTAATGAAAGAAAATATTTTTCTTTGTTACGTTCTAGAATTCTTTCCATAAGAGTATGGAATTGGGGATCTTGTTCTGCTTCTTGAAGCTTTTCTTCTGTTAACTCATCAAGATTAAATGTTTCCTCTTCTTTTTCATTACGATCACCCATTTTACTGGTAGTGGTTTCCCCCTCGTCTTTTTCCATTTGTTTTTGAGATCTCGTGAAGACAGGCATAGATTTTGCTCCAAATTCTACTCACTTTACAAAGATCAAAAGAGTGAAATAGTGCAATTTATGTGATATATATGAAAGTCAGGATAGAATGAAGATTCTATGACTTACACAAAATTTTCTAATCTTGTAGCTTGTGTTGTTCCCTAAGTGAAAGGATGAAAATCCTGTTTAGCGGGAATGTAAGCAAAAGATCAAGAAAAGGATGATTTTGCACTTTATGAAGTTTTGATCATGGCTTTGTAAAAGGATGGATTTTATGATAGATGCCTAATGTATTCTAAGTTCTTTATTGCAAAATTTGATTTGGATGAGTAGAATATTCGATTGCGGGTTGGGGAATATAACTGAAACGGATGCATTGACTATGGTTATGCCTTTGAGAAAGGGCTCTTCTTTGAAAGTAAGCTTGTGAATACAAGGGCTCTATAGCATAATCATCTGAAAGACCTCTAACACAATCATGATACCTATGAAGAAAGGTTCTATATTTGAGTAAAACTTTTTGACTTTGATACAAGAATCGTTGCTTCTTCAGAAATTTCTTGTGATTGAAGGGTTTCTTTGGCTTTTTAATCCTTTTGGAAATGGATTTCTTTACAAATTTTGTGGATTTCCAATCTCGTAACATGAGATTAATCAATATGATAATGAGTGTTTTGGATGATCTTATCTAAATTAATGTAGTGAAAACACATCAAACAAATTTTTAAAATAGTTGTCTTAAGTCCTATCCTAAACATCAAGTGTATAACCAAAATGTTTTTCAAAAAGTGTTTTAACGGGTTTTACACATGACAAGCACTTTAAACAGACTCACTCTTAGTTCTCAAGTAGGTCATCATAGCAATCAACAGCCCACATCTTAGAACTGCGTCGACTCACACAGCCATGTCACCCCCAAAAGGGCGCCCGTGTTTTTGTATTTTCCAGGTGCGTACTCAGAGTGACAGAAGTGGATACCGGATCCCCTGAGCAAACAATCCTTGGCAGTTATATGGTGAGTATCTTGGGGGTAGATTCTTCCCTCCCCTGCACTGTGATTAAAATGATGTTCAGAAACTGACTCGGTAAGATACTACACTAGGTTCTTAGTAAGGGTTTCCATTCGGTGCGGCAAATGATAGACTCCCTCGAGAGACCTCCCTACCTTTAGAACAAGTGCTTGATGGTTAAGACACAACACACTACCAGTAAAAGAGGGTTTCCCTAGATTTGCTTTAAATTTTATAGTGGGGTAGAATAGCCTGGCTTTGGATTGAACCCACTTGAGTCGTTCCTCTTGGGTGAGTACTTTCTCCCACAAGAGTAGGCTCTCTGGCCAAGGCTCTTTTACTGCAAAATGCATAGCCAGGTGAGTTTGGCATTTTGATCACCCGCTATGGGAGAGCATAGGCCTTACTTCCAAACGTAATATCAGCAAACAAAGATCTTCAGTTTTAAGCACCAAATGAAAATTTTCTAAACTGCGGGAAAGATGTTACCACACATAAAAAAGAAAATTCATTTTAAGCCCAAAAATGAAAAGCATTTAAAGTGCCCAACTCTTGTGGATTGCTTCATTCTACCTTAGACTACCCCAGGGATTGGTTAATTTTTACTTAAAATGACTACCCTAGATTGGTTAATTTCCTCCTTTTACTTTGGGAAATGACCACCCTAGATAGGCTTGAATTATCCTTATAAATTATTAACCCGCCCATCGCCGCCGGAATCGCCAGGACTAATTGCAGTTACAGCATTACGTAATAATAATCGGCTTCTTTAAAAAAGTTTCTCACGCAATCGCATTACTATAGGCAATCGTGAAAACACTACGCAGGCCGCTGCGGTAAAAAGTTTACTCGCACTTAATACTATCAGTAAGGGTGCTCGCGAATAGTTTTCTAAAGGCACCGCAGTATCTTCTACGTGCATTGCAATAAGCATCAAGAACACCGCAATAAGTTATTATGGTGCCGCAATAAGCTGTCATGGGCCGCAACGCCTTTTTAAATGCTAAACCGGAACATGTTATCTGGCGCTTATTCCGCTGTTTTTACCTGTAACCTGTCAAAAGAAACTACAAATAAAACATTAAAAAGGGGGCAAGAGCCCCACGGTGGGCGCCAAAAATGTGTTATGTTTATTTATGTTAATCTAATTGAAAACAAAAACACAATAATGAAACCTTAATCTAAAGAAAGCTAAATGAAATAAAAGCAAACAAAGTTTTCTTCAGAGCCGTCCCATTTTCCTCTATCTCCAGGAATTTGAAGTTGCTGCTCTCAGATTTGATGTAAGCTTCTCCAAATGGCTGCTGTAGAAGGAGTATACAAATGAAAACTACTATTCTATATGTTGGTGGAGTGAAATTGTTAACGGATATGAACAGGGGCTGTAGATTATTATGCACAGGGGCTGTGAATGAAATGTATCATGATATGCTACTATGCTATGAAATAAAATGAAAATGAATGCTAAAAAGGCTTATGCTATGGATGCTTAAGAGCTATTTGACTATAGTTTCTCTGCTAAAAACTTCTATATGATTTGGAGTTCCTGGCAGTTGTATTTATAGATTTTTGCAGGCTCAATCCCGGCTGGCAAGAATCTACGGCTGTGAGATTGTCTGGTAAGTTTGAATGGTGAGAGATGAAGAGGTTGAGAAGAAAATGGGAGAGGTTGAGAGGTTGGAGAGAAGGATGGGATTTCCCCTCGTCAGGAACCCACCCGAACAAAACCCCTAATGCAAATAGAAGAAATTCACCCCTTTTATGTTTTAACCGCTTAAGTTTCCCTAGAGTTGAAGATAAATCCCACCAAATAAACAAATAAAATTTATTTAATTTTATTTATTGCATTTTATTTTACCTTATGTCATGGAAGATTTAATTAAACATGGAAATATTTAATTATGATGTGACTTTAGAAGAATACGAAATATTTAGAAGATTTAATTAAATATTTTTTGGAATATTTAATTATAAATAGATTTTTGAAGAATTTGAAATGATTTTAAGAATGAATATTTAAATTGAATTAGAGGAAATAATTAAATATTTTGGAATATTTAATTGTAAATGATATTTAGATGAAGAATAATATTTTAATCTTTATTTGAATAAGATATTCAAACGAAGATTATTGATAATTAATATAAATAAATCATAATGTTTATTTAATTAATTAAGAAATGAATACAAAAAGATGATTAAATATCAAAATAAAAGAATGAAGAAATATAAATAAATTATTTAAATTTATTTATACACAGATAGAATTCGAAGATTTTAATTAAATATTAAAAATATTTAATTAATTACCAGACAATGTGATGTGACCATTTTAAGATGTATACAATTATATTAGTTGATTTTCAGAATTATGATATGATGCAGTGATTTAATTAAATATGTTATGAGATGATTGTTAGTTAGAAATGTTAATTTATTGGTTATATTATAATTGTTAGAATAGGTGTGATGAAGGACAATATAACATCACTCGTTCGTGAGTGCCCTGCTATGTTGTGATTCCTTCTCACAATGCAGTGCTTTGATTTAATGCTTCGATTTTATATATATATGTATGCACATGTACACGACTTCATTTGTATGCAGGTATTGCAGGTACAAGTCTCGATTCCACCTGCTTCAGTAGGATAGGGCGAGCACCAATAGCCCAACGGTTAAATGTTGAAACAGAGGTGACGATGAAGTCATCCCGTCCCATGATGTCAGACCGTCTTGTTTGATTGGTACTGTTCATTTTTGTAAATGTCTTCATTTGTGGTTTGTGTTTTGTGTTTTGTCGTATTTTTATTAATGTTGGTACTTTATATGTTGTGGTGTATTTGATTTAAATGATGGAAATAATTGTTTATTTTAATGTTAGATTAAATTGTTTTTAAATGTTTAAATGATTTATTTATTTTTGAAAGTCATGAGTTTTATTGATAATTATAATATTAAATTGTGTGTTATTTATTTTAATTAATTATCCTGTTGAGGATAATTATTAGAATAAATTATTTAAATTAAATAGATAATATGATGTGCAAGTAAAGTGGTAAAAATAGAAATTAAAACAATAAAACAAATAGAAGGCTGAAAAAGTTGTGAGAATGAATAAGAATACAGATCTGATTAAAAAGCTTGCTTTTAAAGAATTATTTTCTTTTATTTTTTATTTTTAGAGTTTTTGGAAGAAATGGACAATATCTTTTATTTAATTATGAATTTTGTGAGTTTTCTCACACACAGAAGATTAGGGATACAAAAGTTGCACAAGTTATTGATTATGGATTTTTGAATCTGGAAAAGAATATTTTTCAATCTTTTGCTACATTTTGAGGGGAGTTTTAGAAAGAGATCTAGGAATCTGTTGCTGGTGTTGCTTTGGAGAAGTCTTATGAACAAAGGATCGGATTCGAGGCGAGCACATAATTTTGTAGAGGAGATTTCGAAGCCGGAACGAGAAACGCTGCGTAGAGGCCATCAAATTCAAGCAGGCAACATCAGTTTCTCAATAAAGCACAGGACACCAGGTTCCACTTGTTTCCTTCTCCATCTTTCTGTTCAAAATAAAATTAAAAAAATAGTTAATATATGACTCACGTGAGAAAGGAAAACTTTAGATTGAATTTAAAATTAATGAAAAGGATTAATTTAGTTTTCTGAAAGTTTATTGTTGCCTTCAAAAAAATACATCTTCTGGAATGTTCAATTTATCTTTGTTGTTAAGAAAGAAAATACTTTATCCTATCTAAGACAAATAAATCTTCAACTTTATATATATAGATATATAATATATGTATACAAATATAATGTTTATTTATTTCTACAATTCTGTCTTCTTTTGAAAATGTTATTACTGTACATATATATTCAAATACAGTTATTTTATTTTTAATATAGAACCAATCCTCTTCTGTAGAAGTACGAATATATATATAATCTGAGATATTTAATTGTGCGCATTTATCTTTTACTGGTTCATTTTTTTTCGAAGTCGTTTGGAGCCGAACTATTGTTTCTTTTTTGTTTCTATTTAATAAATATATATTTATATATATATGGGGGTTGGGGGGGACTGTTGGGCCGTACCCCGCCCCTGTCCCTACAGGCTGTGCTGTGTATAGCAGTCCGTAAGGACTGCTGTGTACAGCAGCCGTAAGGGCCGCTGTGTACAACAGTCGTAAGGGCTGTTGTACAGCCCGCGGTAGTCCCTGCTTTGTTTTGTTTTATATATTATTTTTATTTATTTATTTTATATATATATATATTTTTGTTATATATATAATATATATAATTTTATATATATATATACCAATATATGTATATATATATTATATATAATTATATATATATACCAATATATATTTATATTTTAAAATATAATTGTTATGTATTTTATTTTAAAAAAATGTGAAATTATAATCATTTTATATTATTTATTTTAAAGTGGAATTATGATTATTTAATTTTAATGTTAATTTATTACATTTTAAGAATGTAATTTTATATTAGATTTAAATGTTCAATTTTGTTCATATTTAGGTAATTTTTATATATTTTAAATGGGCACTATTTAATTATTGTTTTGGATAAACAAATATTTTAGACAAGAATTAGTCTTTAGTTGTGATTGTGGACCTTATTGAGACAATCGTATTGAGTTATTTAATTGGGAATGGAATCAAACTTAATGGTGCAACCTTGGAATATATAATGTGAGTTTTCCTTTTATGTTATGTTTTCTTTATCGCTTAGTGTTGTCTATGTGGGAACCCT
>VDFB02330477.1:0-21552 GCA_007258455.2 Sequoia sempervirens | reverse complement strand
TCAAACTCAAACAAAAAGGTATTAGGATTTTCTATGACAATTCCATAAAACTTGGGGAGTGCTAAAGCAGGGATGTTCTTGATGTTGTCAACTTCATTCTGATGGGAAATGTGGAAAGGAAAAACTGGTTGGTTAGGTTTGTTCCCATTTGCATCACCTATGCCTCGCTTAGAGTGTAATGCAAAGCAAAGGGGTTCTCAAGCTGATTTTGGTTTATAGAGGATACTTCAGAGCTAGTCAAATCAAGAAATGCATTAGCAAAGGGGTGTGGATCTTCTTCTTCTTCTCTTGGCAGGTTCTGATATTCAACTAGTTGGAATAGATTAGGATTGTTAGGAAGAAATATCCCATAAGCATCCCTTATCCTTCCTCTATGCATGCAGTATCACTCACTATCAGCCAGCTCACACAAAGAATTGGTAAAGAATAAGGGGGGTCATTACTTCCTAAATAAGTATATGCTAAGAACAACTTCCAAAAACACTACAGCAAGAAAAACTACCAATGACTCCAAAGGATTCCCTAGTTTGACACCATCCCCAATAATGGTGCCAAATATGTTGGCCTCCTACAATGATTTTAATAACTAATCCCTTACAGCCATGATTCGGAGATTGGACATCTAACCTGAATAACCATTTCAATCATCATGAAGGTGCATTTAACTTTTCAACCCAGGGATGTGAACTTGAAATGGGTTAGCACAGTATGTGCACTAGGAACCCAAAGTAGCCATTTTCATTCTACAACTAAGGAACACATAATGTTGAAAGTAAATTTCTTAGAAGGGTACCAATAATTCCAAATCAATCAATCAACAAATCAATCAAAACTAAAATGCATAACAAAATGAAAATTTGAGCAACAAACAAGCACTAATCTATCTCCATGGCTCAAGAATAGTCATAGAATGGAATTCTAGTGGCTGCAGGAACAGTCGGTGCCAAATTTCTAACTAATTACTAAACAACAAGTAATACTAAACTAAAGGACAGATTACTCACCAAGTGGGCCCCCTTGGATAAGTATCCTCTAAAACTAATGAGAACTCAAATGCTCGAACTCATAACTTTATTTTATTCACTGTAAATCATGAGTACAAAAGAGTAATTTATTTGTATTACTAAAGACTTGAGAGTGTAAGTACAATATCAAATCGTGCAACCTCCAAAGAAGGAGCATCATATCTTTATTTATACTATCAACTAAACAAGGCAGTCAACTCCACGACTAGGAGGATGCCATTTAGGAAAAACAGAGAAAGTTGAGTGGCGGTAGTTACACGTGCATGGAATCTGGTCAGACATGCAAGTTCAAACATAGATTTAGCACAACAATAATGCCTACATCTACTCAACCAACATTAAAGTCCACTACAAGGTGGTTGCATTCAATTTGCATGAGGAATCTCTTGTCATCAACCTTCTTTGACCTTTGAGCAATTCCTTTGCTGGACATTACAGTGCATGCCCAATTGGTGGTGTCTTCCTCAACTTAGCATACTCAAATTAAATCTAAATGGCAATGTCAGTATGCACAATAATTGCATATCTATAACCACCTTAAGGAACATTCATTAACTACATGCAAAATTAATATAGATAATCCACATAATATGCCAATGTCATTAAAACTTGTAGAAATAGGATTAAGCCCAATTTCTATGGTTTGAGGGAAACATTATGAAAATATCAACATTTAGCATCAAATTTCATGACAACTATTAGCAAATAAACTATAGATTCTACCCAAAATTGGACCAAAAACTAGGCTCATCAGGTCCATCAAAGCACAAACTTGTAACCACATTAATTGCTTTCTTGTTAATCATATGCAACATATCCAACCACATGAACTTGTCATGAATTTAGCTCAAAACATATTTGACAAACTTGTCCTCAAAAAAAATTGAGGAAATTGTTCCACACCCAATTTCTTCTTTTTTAGGCTCTCATACTCTGGTTTTATTTCAAAATCATCTCTCTAGAGTACACTCATTTACCTAGTATTATGCCATCTTTACATGATTATACTCTTCCATCTTTGTTTGAATATAGATACACACATCCTCTAGGTGCATCACATTGTATGGAACCCTCAAAAATGCACCTTCAAGATCTGTCTCCATGGATTTATACGAGTGCTTCTTAAATTTAGGCCTTGGTCACTCTAGAAAATCAATAACTTGAGGAGTGAACATTTTGAACCTTTCTAAAACTAGGGTTTTGTAAGAAAACTGATAAATACCTTGTAATTATTTGCTGAAGGGTTTCTCACAATACTTTGGAATTGCTTCAAATCACCTTTTCTCTACTCTTCACTTCAATTTCTTGTTCACAAATGAATTTTTAATATGCATTCTAAAATAAAACCTTTTTTTGGTGACTTAATATGCATTAATTGCAACTCATAAAGTTAGGTCAAAAAGCTAGAAAACCTTCACTGTGTCATCAAAAGTACCTTCAATCAATCTACAAATCTCCATGACAAAGTGTTTCATACCGTAGATACTACCAACATGTCAACCATTTCAATCTACACATGTACCAATGTGCTAAAGGAATCAACACATCTTTGGTGGGGGCTTGAAGATTTTCTGCTAAAAATCCCCTTGAGATAAAGCTCTTCATCTAGTTTTTGAAGGAAACATCTACACCAAGAGTTGGCACATACTCATTCTTCACCTCATTCTCTTCATTTTTCTTCTATATCTTGTTCATTTCCTTCTTCATCTCCACCAAATCCACTTTCTTCACTAGATCAACCCTCTTATGTGAAATAAAGGGTTTCACATTCTTGCTTTTGTAAAACTTAGCTATGTATCCTGGTTTATTGCATTTGTGACATGTGACACCTTTTTGTTGAACAAAATTACCTCTTTCCATTTTATATCTGCATTCAAAATCCTTATGCCCAAATCCATTGCATGTATAATAGTAACCATGTTGAAAGATTGAAACATCATACCATTATTGTAACCATTCATCATCTGACTTTTGCATTCACTAGCTTTATGACCAAATCTATTGTATGTAAAACACTAACCGAAAAATGATTGAACATTTTGATTTATTTTGCTTCTACACTCTATAGCTCTATGTCCAAACTTATTGCAGGAATAAGATTAACCATTAAAAGATGAATAACTTTGTGTAGCAAGTTTTCTGATAGGATGTCTCTTGAAATATTTCTTTTGGTTATGTACCTTCTTGATATTGCTCTTTTTTTAATCATTCTTCTTTTCAACATTGTTCTAATTTTCTTTCAAACTTTCTCCTTTTTCAAACCCTAAACCTTCTTTCTCTTTAGAAGCCTTCTGACTTGTAATCATTTCATCAAGCAAGGTAAATCTCTTCTATATTTTTTCTTCTTGAATCTTTTCTTTCTTCGGATCTAATCTCAAAGTTACAATTCTTCAAGTCTTGAACATTCTGTAAATTTTTCTTTCAATTTGGCATTCAGGTAGTCTTCAACACTTTTTCCTTCTTCAACTTGCACTTTCCTACTAGTGATGGTCTCATTTGATTGCTTGAGCTTCTTATTTATTTTCTTGAATCTTTCTTTAGCTTTCTTGAGTTTCTCTCTCAAATTTTTGATACACTCATTTGCATCCTTAAGATCCCCTTTCAGATTTTTGTTTTTGTATTCTACTTTGTCTAGATCGTCATGGGTTGATTTGAGTTCTCCTTCCATATCAACTTCATAATCTTCTTCAGTAAACCCTTTAGGGATAATCTCTTTTGGAGGAATACCTGATACTTCCTTGTAGTCATGTGTTCAAACTCCAAGATCTACCTCAATTATTAAGCCAATTGAAGAAGCCAAGATTTGATACCAATTGTTGAACACCCAGAATATTGAGAGGGGGGTGAATCAATATTCTCTAAATCTCATTAACTTCATCAACTTAAACATTCATTCAAAGAATCATATTAAACTTGTAGTAATGGGAAGGAACATATAAATCATGTATCACATCAAAGAATACAAGAACAACAAAATTACGTGGAAAACCCTTGAAAGGGAAAAAACATGGTGAGGATTAGCTCACAATATATTATAATCAGTTACAATTTTTTATACAGATTGGTGAACTCACTATCCAAGGACTCGCCATCCATAAAAAGAGAATGGATCACTGTAAAGGGATCATTTCCCAAAGTAAAATAAGATAGAAGAAGGGGTGGCTCATTGCCAAATATGAACTGCTAATAATGCATCTAACATATGTTGAAGATACAGTTCCAATTAAGCCCTAAAAATTGGATTTACACACTTCATACTTCACCATAATTATAATTTTCACTTATCTATACACCATATCTCACACACACACTTAATCACATCAT
The DNA here is from genome assembly GCA_007258455.2 of Sequoia sempervirens. Taxonomy (NCBI): domain Eukaryota; kingdom Viridiplantae; phylum Streptophyta; class Pinopsida; order Cupressales; family Cupressaceae; genus Sequoia; species Sequoia sempervirens. Next base: position 17,203 of record VDFB02330477.1, on the reverse strand, counting down.
ATATCTCTATCCACACAAGGAATTAACCTTGTATATATACCTCAACCAACCAAAACATCAATTAGGTCGACCTAATAGATGAAATGTACAACCTCATAACCTGTCGGCCCAAAAATTCAACACACGCACCTTGCAAAGAGAACAAAAATGTGTACAACAACAAGATAGGTCAATATGACCTTTAATCTAATCCAGGAGGATCTAGAAGACCAAAAATTTCACAGTCTCAAAATCCAATGAAGTTGGCATCATCACATAGAGCTCGTCGACACGATCTTGATGCAATTTGAATCTCGTCAAAAGGAGATCGTACGCTCAAGTTATGCTCAGTCAAAGTTGGGTCAAAGAGGGTACCAAGGGCCAGTTAGAAAGGCAAAAAAATGATCATCTTAGAATTCATCAAAATTGGCAACAAAATGAAGGGCTCGTCAAGACAATTTTGACACCGCTTGTTTCGCGTCAAATGAAGTATGTATGAGCAAGATATAGCTAGTCAAAGTTTCCAGAAAGATGGGTTGACCAAGTACAACTAATGATGTTAGCATGTTGATGTGGCATCACCAGAGCTTGACAAGTGGCAAGTTAAAACATCGACACATGGCAGTATGGTAGTACACGTGGCATCTAGTTGGTAGATGACGTGGCATATTCATCCAATCCAACTCTGACACGTGGCATCCTATTGGAAAAGGATGTGGTATAACCAATCAATCCTATTCTGACATGTGGCACCACAATCTTCATCATTCGTTTGAACTGTCTACCAAAATTTTTGTATGGGGTTCGACCCCTTAATCTCCCATTTAGCAACATATCTTCCTACCAATTGGCCATAGAATGCACTTTACCTCTTAGATGAGAGCGGTTTGTTTTGTTATTCAATTATTTCGGATTTTTTAAAAAAAATAGATAGGGGCGAGGTCAACCTCCCTGCCCCAAAATCCTCTCTACCACTAGGCCATCGTATGACCTCGAGTAGTGGCAGGCTCGGGTATCTTTTAAAGACTATTTAAAAGTCGTATCTCCCATAAACAACATATTTACCCCTAAAAAAATAAAAGGAAATTAATCCCTTAAGTTATATGTTGGTTAGTCTGAATACATAAAGGGATAAAACAGAATGTTAAATGATATGCAAAGAATATTAGAAAGATTATAAGGGCTTTAGATAAACTTTGAAGATAATTCAAAATGATTTTAAAGATGGTCTTGTAAAGCCCAAAATTATAAGGGCCTACAATTAAAAGGGGAGAATTATTTTGGGAAGATTTATAAAGATTTATCTCTATAAATGGGAGATTCTCAAAATCACATGGTTATAAATCATATTGGGTAAAAAATGTGTATAAAAAAGGGTCTTTTTGTACTTGGGGAGATGGAGTGAATTTTTGGGAAGGAATTTTGAAAGGTGTTGGCAGGAGACTGTGAGAGACTTTGCAATGCAGGTTTTGAGGCTTGGATGATGTAGAAAAGCATGTTAAAGCTTGGCATCATTGATAAAGTGGTCCAATATTGAGAAGTGAACCCGGAGACATAGCTCATGTTGAGCGAACTCTGTTATCAAGCTCGTGATCTCTCTCCTTCCCTTCTGTCTTATAATTCTCTTTCATTCCTTTAAGTATTTGATGCCTTTTTAGTTCTAATTATGAAATTTAATTAATTAGTTAGTCATTAAATTGTGTTAAAGAATTAAGTGAACTCAATTTCTGTAATTTTAAAGGTTAAAATACATAACCACGCAATTTTATTTGCAATCAGGGATAAATCTATAATTAGGAGTAAAGAGAAAATTATTTGTAACCCTTTAATTATAGATCATAATCACTCCTGTGATTCTTCTCCATACACAATTTAACTTCACACAACCCCAAAACCATTAGGTCAGCACTGCATAACAAAACTAGTGAAGCAACAATGAATGAACCAACTGTTCATTCAAAAATTGAAACAAGGACCACCAAATCACTTGCCACATGGCGAATACACACTACTGATATCCACAAAGACTTCTTCAAAACCACATAGAAAAATATTCATTTGTGGTGGAATGTGGAGCATTCCAATCATGTACTTTGCAACTGCAACTCTATCATGCCTTAGCTAATACTCTATCAACATTATCTTCGACTACAAAAAAAATAAAGCCTTGAAAATTTGGATATAAACTCCTTCAACACACACCAATATTACCTCAAAATTGCATGATAATATTCTACATAGTAGAGCAATGTAGACAATAAAATTGATTCACTAAACACTAAACTATAAATCAAGACTTCGACAAATCTCCAAAACACTTGGTCTTCTTTGGACCAATATTTTTGCATTTATACCATGGGTTTCCATCAATAACAACACCATACATTTCCATGCACATAAATCTCCCCACACCATACATCATCTATACATCATCATGCTCATGTTGCCAACATTTTAATTATTTCATTATTTTCCCTCCATTACCTTTAATTAAATATTTTTTAATTGTTTAATTAATAATTATTTTCTCTCATCCAATTTTATTAAATGTTTTTTAATTATTTAATTAATTTCCAATTATCTTCTTATGCACATAATGAAATACTTTTTAATGATAATTAAATCTTGCATTCTTTCTGATGTAGCCACGGTAGGAGGGTCCTCAAGGAGAACTATTTGGACCGTGTAGCACGAGTAACACAACGAAAGAAACATAGAATGTGGAGGAAAATACAGATGCAAATATGTTCATTAATAGAAATCTCAGTTACATTCGGCTAGAAACTTCCGATTTTACAGATTCGGCTCACAAGCATGATATAACATCTTCAAAATTATAGCAGTCCAATATGCCCTATATGCAAGCTGAATTCTTACAATTCAAATCAATCTTAATCTACTCCATCAACTACTAACTCCACTTCCCTATTATAATGATCGACTACAAGCTTTATACTATATCCACGATTCTAGAAACATTCACGTTGGCCAAAGATCATTACATTAACCAAGGAAAGGAAATGTAACGTGCACATGAATAGGTTGGCCTCAAATTTGAATTACTCTATCAACGGGTGCATAGAATGAAGTGTGGACCTATAAAGAAGGTCGGGGACACTCCACGAAACACTTAGAATCACACTGTCAAGATTTGCAAGTCATAGGGATGATCCACAAATGATCAAATTAACCGATTGGCTTGAAAACTAATTTGGTGTCAATTCAAGAAACTGCTATGAAATTCTAGAAATGATAACTTGCTAGAGAAAGATCCAATCATGCCCAAATATTGGAATAAGTAAAATGAGCATGCCCACAATGTACACAAAGATTCCTGAGGTCAAGTGAGCAAAGATGATGAATCCACCAACATGAATTGAGAAAGAACAAAACAAGAACAAAACTGAAAGAAAATATTTTTGGTTGATGTAAGATTGCCAAGAACCAAGGATGCTCCTACATCAGACATCCGGGGTTAATGAAAAGTGAGTCCCTCACTTTTTTGGGGTCAAAGGAAGACCAAGATGGTCTACCTCATCCTGAGAAATCCAATAAGAATCCTCAATTGGTCTACCTTTCCACTTCACAAGATATTCTTTGTATTGTCTTCCACGAGTCTTTCTCCCTTCTCTGACATCCAAAATCTCCTCAATCTCATCTGATTGTTGTTTAGGAAACTGATTCTCCAATTCTATTTTACTGTCTTCACTAAATTCTGCTTCGTGATACTAATGTAGATCAACAATGTTGAATAAAGGTGGTATACCCATACCTTCTGGTAACTCCGCTTCATATGCATTTCCTTAATCAAATTTCTTCAAGATCTTACAAGGTCCAAACTTCCTCATCTTCAGCTTATTGTATGTAGCAATTGGAAATCTCTCCTTCCTCAAATACACCACCTCATCTCCAACTTTGAACTCCTTATGTCTCCTCTTCTCATCTGATTTCTCCTTATACTTTTGGTTCATTTCTTCCAATTGTTGTTTCACTTGAGTATGCACTTTCTTCATGTGTTCTACAAATTCTTCTGCTTCTGCACTCCTTTTACCTTCCATACTGATGTCTCTCAACTCTGATATACCTATAGGATGAACTCTAGTAACAATATCAAAAGGTGTCTTTCTTGTATTCACTGAATTATTCTAAGAAAACTCTATTGTGCAAGGACTAAATCCCAACTTCTAGTCTTGTCTCCAACCAAACATCTCAGCAAATTCCCTAAACTCCTGTTTACTACCTTTGTCTGTCCATTTGTCTGTGGGTGGTGCACTTGGCCCACGCACTTAGACTTTGACACATTTCTATCAATGCTACTGTCTTATCAATTCCAAAGTGTCATGACATTCCTCCACTATGCTTCTCCTTCACCAAGTTATCCCTCATTGAACTCTGGGGTGTACACAACTAATTGCCTCTGAACAACATATCCTCTTGAATGAAATAATCCAACCACTGACTTCTATCCTTTGAAACCAGCTCTTTGCAAGCTCTCCAAGGTTCTGCAAAATCTGAGTCTTCCTCATAGAAGTTCTTCAATTCATTGAAGCCTATTACTTCCACTCTCATCTATGTCAGTAAATTCATTCTCCTACTCAAAGCACCAGCAACTCTATTTGAATTTCCACTCATGTGCTTCAAAAAAAAAGTATAACTCTGCAGGAACTCCACCCATCTCATGTGTCTTTGATTCAACTTACCTTGATTGTTCAAATATTGCAATGCTTGATGATCTGTAAACAAAAAAAAATCCTTAGGAAACAAATAATGTCTCCACTTCTTCAAGGCTTGGACTATGGCATAAAATTCCTGATCATACACACTGAATATCTTCTCCTAGCATCATTCAATTTCTCACAGAAGTAAGCTACTGGTCTCCCTTCTTGACTCAACACTACTCCAATTGCACTTCCACTTGCATCACAATCTACCTGAAATACCTTATTGAAATTTGGTAAATCCAACATAGGCTTCTTAGTCACCTTCTGCTTCAACAACTCAAAACTTCGGTCCGCTCTAGACATCCATCTAAAATCCTTCCTATCTCCTATCATTGTTTCTGTCATAGGGTTGCAAATAGAACTGAAGTTCCTAATAAACTTTCAGTAGAAACTATCCAATCCATGAAATGATCTCACCTCTCCAATGCTATCTAGTGTAGGCCACTCAACAATTTCTCTTACCTTCTTAGGATCCATCTTCAATCCATCCACAGATATCACAAATCCCAGATATACCAATTCTTCTCTCATGAAACTACACTTCTTAATGTTTATCAACAACTACTCTTCTCTCAACCTCTGCAAAACTTGTCTGATATGCAACAAATGTTCTTCTCTACTCTTACTGAAAATCAAGATGTCATCCAAGTAAACAATCACAAACTTACCCAAGAATTTCCTCAATACCTCATTCATCAGCCTCATGAAAGTACTCAGTGCATTTGTCAATCCAAAAGGCATCACCAACCACTTGTAAAATCCTTCATTTGCCTTGAATGTTGTTTTCCACTCATCTCCTTCTCTGATTCTGATCTAATGATATTCGCTCTTCAAGTCTATCTTGGTAAAATATTTAGCTGCACACAAGCAATCCATGATGTCATCCATCCAAGGCAAAGTAAATCTATACTTCACCGTGATATTGTTTATGGCTCTAGAATCTATACACATCCTCCATTCTCCATCCTTCTTAGGTGCAAGCACAACAGGTACTACACATGGAATTAAGCTTTCCCTAATCAAACCCTTTCTCAACAATTCTTGCACTTGTCTATTCAACTCTTCATTCTCTATCGGTGTCATCCAGTTGGCTACTTTGTTAGGAAAATTAGCTCTGAGAATCATATCCATGCAATGACTAATACTCCTCACAGGTGGTAATCCATCAGGTACCTTATTTGAAATGATCTCCTCATACTTTGTCAGCAATTCCTTTATCTCTTATGGTTGTTCTTCTACATGCTTCAAATATTCAATCTTCTTAGGCACCAAGGCATAGCATATGTTCTCATGTCTCAACCCATCTAGGAATCTCCTTCCATCAACCAAACAAACTCTAGTACTTGTACAAACCTCAACTGTAGGGACATCTTCCAAAGGCAACAAAACCTACTTCATCCCATTAGCAATAATAGTATATATATTCTTCTTTCCATCATGAATAGCCTGTCTATCATACTACCAATGCCTTCCCAATAGAACATGGCATACATCCATAAGCATAATATCGCACAAAATTTCATCATGATAATTTCCTATCTTTAGTTTCACTAAACATTGTTCACTTACTAGTATCTTATGCTCATCCAGAATCCAATCTATCTGATAGGGATTTGGGTGTTTCAACCTTTCCAACTCCAATTTAGTCACCATTTCTTCAGAAACTAGGTTCTCAGAACTTCCACTATCAACAATCACCTTGCAAAATTTACCAGCTACCTTGCATCTAGTCTGAAACAAATTCTTTCTTTGTAATGGTTCCTTTTCTACCTCACTTTGTAACAATACCCTTATATTCACCAACACTTCTCCATCTTTCGATTTATTAGATGATCCAGCATGATCTTCCTCAGCAAATTTTGTTCTCTGTCTTTTTACTTGTCTCCCCCTAATTACATTGAAATGCTCTATGTCCTTCTCCACCACACTTAAAGCAAGTTCCCCTGAATACTCTTTTCTCCTTATCATCCTTTCTAAAACCTTCATTCTGGTAACCACCATATCCTCCTCTTCTGTAAGAGTTTCAATCACCTTTATGATACAAATTATCATTCTTACTGACCTCCTTATCCTTATTTTGTTCTACAAAAGAGCCTCTTCCTCTAGTAAAAGTTCTTCCTCTCTGAAATCTTCCACCTCTTCCTCTCTGTCTCTACTCATTTCTCTTATTAAACTTCTCTTCTGCCTTTAGGACACACTGATATGCCTCTTCCACACTCTGCAAACTTAATCAAACTGATCTCATCCTCTATAGATGACCTCAAACCATTTGCATACCTAGCTGCTTGCTCAATCTCATCCTCTGAATGTCCAGATCTAATATTCAACTTATAGAACTCCTCAATATACTCTGTCACACTTGAATCTTTCTACTTCAAATTTTGCAACTTTCAGAACAAACTAATCTGATAGTCTGCATGCATGAACTTTGTCTTCAACTTATTCACCATCTGATCCCATGATTGTATCTTCTTTTTTCCTCTTCTTTGCCTATATGTCTACAAATGTGCCCACCAAAGGGATGCATGTCCTCTCAATTTTTTAAAAGAAAAATTCACCTTCTTATCTTCAATGGTACCTGTTACCAATTTTTTGCCTCAACTCGATTGGTGGAGCTGGCTGAATGTTATTTATCATAAGGTGGAATTGCAGTTTAAGTTCAATGTTGTTTCGCATTATTATCATTATGCATTGAGTGACAGTTATGCATTTTAAAGAAGAAGTAGAGTTTTCAGAGTGCCATTCAGATGTTGCAGAATTAAAAGAGATACAGAATTGAGTAAATGAGCAAAATAGCATTTCAGATGCTTTCTTTTATTTCATAAAAGGACTCATATTTTACAAGGCTTCATTTGATTTCAACAATCAGAATGATATTACAACATTGCATGTAAATGCATTTTCTTTTCAAATGAAAAGCAAGAATTGAAATCAAAGATCCACACAAGTCGTGGATGTGACTGTTACAATACATTGCTACTAGCACATTGCACTACTGAAGATGCAAAAAATAAAACATATAAGTGACAACATAATCATCATTGCCCGATTATCGACATTTGACGCTGAATGGTGCACCGTTGTCTTCTTGTGCTCCGTCGACCTGAAAGAGGAAAAGAGGGGTGTTAGTGGCTCTGATTATGATGTAACTTATAGGAGGTACCCACAATAGTACAACCTACTATTAGTCATACATTGAAACAATCAATTAAATGCAGTGAAGAAGGAAAGAGCTGAAGGAGAAATAACATCATGATCACCATGTTCTGTTTCTATGCTAACATTGTTTGTTTCCTTGTGCAGGTATAGGTAAAATCATGAAGCTGAACATAATTTGAAGACCAAGCATGTGGAGAAAAATGGGCTCCCACAAGGGTAGAGCTCGGCATGCTGCCCTATTCATTAATGGGCTGATTTCAACATACATCATCATGTTCATATAGTGAAATGAAATATAGTTGAAGGAGTAAAAATAGAGTTATCCATCAAGCAACTAAACCAACTGTACATTCATAACGATCAGATTATACTTTTTGAAGGCTATAGGTGAACAGTGAATTAAGTTCACTTAAGGAATTCAACTGAGTACATTTACATCAGAGAGCAGCTTTTGAAGACTGTTTGTTAAGGAAAACAAAAAAATGCATGAAGAGTACCATGTTACAGCTGAGTACGAAATATAGATCAGACACTCAAGTGATTAATAAACTATCAATTTTAGCTTGACTGACAATGCAGTGCATTCAAATGACAAATGGTAAACAGTTCTAGTTGACCGATAAGCAAATACAGCTTTAAAAGTTGCCAGGTGAGAAATGTTTGTCCCAGAATGACAAAGAAATGATAGCAGTTTCATTCCAGAATGATGTTTTGAGTTGTCAGTTATGTATATGAGCTGGTGAATATAGGTAGTTCATGGTGCTACAATGTTTCAAGTTAAAATCTCTACAAAGTGAAAATACAGAAAGCAATAGCAATGTTGCTATATGGAAAAAGTTGAGAAATTCAGAAGAAAGGTTTTCTATGTGTCAATATTTAGGTGCTACAATATATGAATATGGAATACTATTTAGTGAAAAGCTACAGTAAGGACAGCCATTTCATTTGGGTTGGGATGGTGCTTCAAACAGGATCATGTATCAGTGTTTAGTGGAGGACAACAATCAAATATGATGTGCATTCAAATTTTTTTCAGTAAGTTACAAGTGTCAAGCAAATTACACACAAACAGAATTTTCAAAATCAGGTTATGGAAGCATGAGAGTTCAAACATGGCATGCCAATGATGCCTGAAGTATAGCAGTCACAAGAGGAATCTTTTAAAATCAGATGTGTACAGTATTGCAGTGTTTCAATCTAAATCTGTTCTAAGCAGAAGACAAAAGTTGATGTGTTAAGATTAAGGAAAGTCAAAATACACTGTTGTGTGTACAGAGTACAAGCATGGAGATCCTTCTCTTCATAACGAACAACCACAGAATCATGCTGGAGGTAAGAAATTCAAATGCTTTAGAAACATAGTTGTTCACGATTAATTGAAATGCAGAAATTAAGGAGAGGCCAAAATTAGTTTTAATAACAAATGCCAATTATGGGTTTTTGTAACTGAAATTGCAAAAGAGACTATGGTGATGAAGCTAAGTTGCATAAGAATAATAGAAATAATAGGTGTGTTTCCAGATCATCAGTTGGGTTTTCCTTCAAAAATAGAATATCAAGCAAAGCATCACTAGTTATTTGAGTCGAAACCTTAAGAGTAAATGCAAATGAATATACAGTTTTGTCACCATTCTCAAAATTATCCATGTTCAGAATACATAAAACATGTATTTTTTCATTTTCTGTGTTTCCCAAGAGAGGGCTTGTTAAGCAAATGTCAAGATAAATGCAAAGAGGAGGTGGGTCATGCATCAGAAGAAGAGAGATACAATTTTCTTCATAAATATAAAAATACCCATGTCGCCCTGTGGTTTCAGGAGTCTGAATTGAGTCATTATTTATTTTTGGGTCGAGCTCATATGAATAAAAGCAAACAACAAGTACCCAATTCAAGGTTTGTTTTCAAAGCACAGGAAAATACAATAATGGAGATAACCCATATGGGTTTTACATTAAAAAGCAGTAGAATTAAAAAATGCAAATTTATGTGCTAAATCGAGCTTCAGAGGAAAAGAAAATACAATTTTCTTTAGTGTTTTCAAGTACCCACATTCAGTTTTGTTTTAAGAATACAAAAAATTCAATTTAAGTGATAAACCACAAAAAGAGACAGCAAGGAGATACAGGAATGCAAGTTTCCTGAGTTGGGTCGAGCATCAGAATGAGGAAAACATAGTTTGATTCTATTTTTCATGATACCCATATGCAGAAATGCTTTCAAATAAACATAATGATCAATTTTTTGTTCTGGGTCGAACCCAAAATCTACAAAGAAAATTTTTTCTACAATACATATCTGGTGTGGCCTGAACATGGCCATAAATTCTTGATTACAGAGGAAACTCTTTAAGTCTCCAGAGAGAAAATGTTTAGTAAAAGAAATTACCAGTCCATGTTTCTGATGGAGCACTCTAGCCGTGGCCAAAGGCTTCAGATAGCTTCCAAATGCCAAGGGTTCGAGCCCATAGGAACAGCCAAGCTTTCGTAATAAGAATGGAGCATCGAAATAATGGATATGAGCATAGAAAATGCAAGATAGAGAGATATTAGAGTGTGTAAAGCCACGGCCTTAAGACCACAATGAACAAAAGTGAGAAGCCGTGGAGCTGTGAGTAAATGGCTTACCCTCGTGCTTAGAAGAGAAGAGAAAAAAATCTATGTCAAGCTTCCTCGCGAAATTCCCAGCCAGAGGTTTGCGCCCAGCCCAATAGGCCGCAAGAAGGAAACAGTAAGTTCGAGAAGGCGAAGTCGTAAAAGTGCGAATGTCGCGGGGCCTTTTGACCCTGGTTGTTTCTTCGCGTTCTTTTTTCAATAACGGGCGAGAGCGGGCGAATGCTAAAGTGAATAAGCCAATCGTTCGAGTTCATTTTGGAAGGAGTGATGATTTCCAAGCGTATTATGAGCTTTCCAATTCAACGCACTGGCGGCGGCCATATTTTTTCCTCTCAAAATTCACGGCAAAATGAAACGCGATTGAAGCCGGCATTCGCGCCCTAATCTGCTTGGCAGGAAGCATCGCCCGGAATCGTTCTACTAAAGCGTACTTCCAAAGCGGAAATGTCGTTTGAGGCTTCAAAAATTTAATCTTTGCATTGAGTAACTATCAAGTCCAATGCTGATATCGGCAAAAGTCAACTTCCCGAAGTTGGTCTTCTCCATATAAGTGCGGGGCCCTTTTGACTTATTTCTTCAGTGAAATGGCGAAGCCGGGTATGGGCTAAACAATTATAAATATTAATGATATCTTGTGACCCAAAATTAGCCTTTTATGCCATATGACTCCAGGTTTTTGTTTGGGGGTCATTTAATTCTAGTTAGGTTATTTTGATTGATTTTAGAGAAATCAATGAGAATCTTGATGAGAGGAAAATAATTATGTGTTTTACTTTTATGATTTTGTGATAAAATCATAATATTGTAATGGAGCAATAAGGAGCCTTTCTTTTTTTGCAAAAGATTCTAAATCTTTAATTGCAAAAATAAAGCAAATTGTGCAAATCAACAATCCTGTAAAGCAAAATCATAAAATGATCTTTAATAAATTGTTTGTGATTTCTTGCTATTTTTAGCAGATTTTTATTGAATTTTCTTCTTGGTCAGATTGGAGACCTATCTTGGAGAGATAAGGTGTTTTTTGAGCTTTTAAAGCAAAACTATCCTATTTTTAGAGGCTTGATAGTGTGGTTCTAAAAGCAGTGTGCTTTTTTCTACTTTTAGGCAGTTTTTGAGACAGATTGAAGCCTTTTTTCCTTGAGCTTTTTCTGAGCTCGGATTAGGGTTTCTTAAGAGCTATGTTTTGATAGACTTAGTCTTTTTAGCTCTCCTCTCTCAGTAGTTTAGATCAGAGTTTCTTGCTCATACATTTTTTGAGTTGGTAAACCTTTTGGTACTCAGTTTAAGATTCAGGCAAAGACTCTTCCAATTTTAATAGAACAGCAGATTTCTCCTTCTTATTTTCTGTCTCAGATTTTGTAATGGCAATCTGATGTATTTGTGTTTTTCAAATCATAATCCTTTTATGTCTTGCTGTTATAGGTTGTGTTTCAAAATTACATATTTCAGGTTGCATGTTGTATTTGTTTTCTAGATCTTCATGCAAATCATTGATGGGATATGTGCCAATAAGATTGTGAGAATTAATGTAATAGAGAACCTGTTATGAGTGGTTAAGTATGAATTTTCATAAGTTTGGTGAATCATTTGTTAGTCATAGGCTTTATTTTCAAGTTATCTTTTATCCCTTTCCTCAGAGGTTGTTTTAGAATAGAATTCATCATTTGAAGAACCAGCTCACTCTAGAGATTCCTCCTTCGCTCAAATCACCCACATCTGAAGGAGATTTCCATGTTTTAGTAGGTTGTTGGATATTGCATTCAACAGGGTGCAAATCTATTGACAATAGTTTTTGGCACGCTCAATGGGACTTTGAAAGCTACTTTCAGAGAATTTTTAATATTTGAGTTTGTTGTTTGGTGTATGCAGCAGATTTTCCAACCTTCTGGAGGCTATTACAATATACCTGGCGACTCTGGTTTTGTTTTTTGCATGCTAGTGTAGCCCGCGCATGAGAAACATTCAAACAAGGTCAAGTTCTGCATCCTTCAAGTATCGAGATTTTTCCCCATCACAAAGAAGAGGCAGGACAGCAAGAAGGCTTTTTGAAACCCCTGTAAGATCAAAGTCAACACCTCATGTTCTTGATGCCCTAGTTCTGTCACCTAGTGTACCAATTCCAATCTCACAAGTACCACCAATGGCAACACCATCGAGGTAGCAGCCATTCACACCCTTTAATGGAGGTAGTCCATTAGATATTGCTCAACATGATGATATTCTAGTTGCAGCCCTTCAAAGACTACCATATTTCACCGAAGAGGATTACACTACACCAATCAAGCACATCCGTGACGTGGCCACGCTATGTTCGGTGCACAATATCACATAGGAGAATGTTACTCTAAGGCTATTAGTTGCGTTACTGAAGGGAAAAGCATTGCAGTGTTTCAGAGGCATCATAGCCAACTTGATCGCAACATGGGATGCGTTAGGTAGTGGCCTATACCGTCATTCTGTTGATAAATCTGACAATTTATCTTTATTAGAGTAGTTGAGCACCATTCAAAGGGCGCCACACGAACACTTGGCAGATTTCAACTACAGATTTCAGAGGACCTGGGACAAGATTCCAGCAATGGTAAAGCCCTTACCGGCACATGCATTTCTATTTTATTTAAAAGCTTTAAATAGTAAGATTGTTGTTATGACTCAGTCTATGGGTGGTCTAACGCTTCCTAATGCTTATAATATTGCCATTAAAGCTAAAAATTGCCTCATTCAAGCTGGAGACATAGCTCCTAGACCTCCTATTCCTTTATTTCTAGAAATACAACCACCTATTCTTGCTGCTATACCTCCCTTGGCTGTTGTTCTGCCAGTTCCAGTGATAGGATATCATAACACAGCCCAAGAAGTTGTTGTCCCAGCCCCAAATTCAGAGATGCAGGAGCTTAAAAGCATATTGAAGACATTCAGAATCGATATCGTGACTATTAAAAAGCACGTTGGTCAAGAACACAAGCCTTATCAAGCCCCTTACCAGCAAAACTAGCCAAATAGGCCCGCTTTTCAAAATGACTATCAAGCCTGACGGAGAAATTTTAACCCTAGGCCATTCCAGCCATACAATCCAAACACAGCCAGTTCGTCAAAAGAACTTGTGCTGCAAAATAATGTTGCTTAGGATTGCGATTGGTGTTACCCGTGCAACTAGCCCCACAACCAATCGGCATGCGCCAACGGAGTGAGAAATTAGGCTTTAATGGTGTAGAATATATATGTTGCTTCAGAACATGTTGCAGATCAGAATCAAGAACAGCAAGATAATTTAGAAGTCGCCTTGCCGAACTGGCAGAGCTCTGAATTTTGTGGCGTGAATGGCCAAGGTCAGCCAAATTCCCCTATTTTAGCTAATACCAGATCTAAAAAGCGAGCTATGGATTTAGGATAGCAGGATGGAAGTTCACAACAGCAGCCTTCAGCCAATAATCAACCTGTCTCATCAGGGTTTAACGCTGCCACGCAACCTAAGATGCATATTTTGCAAAGAGGGCAGGAGATACCCAGCAAGGAACAACTAAAAATGCATTCTCAACCTTTGCAGAGGCGAAATGAAGCTACTGTCATAAAAAACCAGTAAAAGGTAAACTCTTCATCATTTAATATTATTGAGCATCTCAAGAAAACTACTATCAACATGTCAATATTAGACGCTTTACAGCTTCCAAGGCAGAAAAGTTTACTATAGAATGCTTTGGCTGAGTTGTCTATTTCTGACAACGCTAATCAAGGGTTTGTGAAGGTTGTGATGGCTAATGACTTAGAGGAGAAAAGTGAGTAGAAAGAAAAAGAGGTAAATCCCCCTCCATTTTACTCAAGTCTGATCATAGGTGATAAAATTGTGCATAATTGTATGGTTGATTCTGGAGCCAATAGTTCAGTCATGCCTAAGAGTTTAGCTGATAAATTAGGTCTTGTTTATGAGCCTAATCCTCAAAAAGGCATAGTGCAATTAGATGGGTCTGCTATTAAGACTGCTAGTATTATCAAAAATTTAGCCCTTACCTTGCACGCATCCCCAAGTTTCACTATTTATCAGGATATTCATGTCATAGACTTACCGCCGCACTTCGCCATTTTTCTATCAAGATATTTTACAGCCAAGTTAGGTGGGTTTTTGTCTTCTGATTGGTCTCATCTATTTTTTAGAACGAGGTATGGTACAAAAGTGACCATTAAGTTTGAGCCTCCTGCCAAAGACCATATCGAACCATACTCCCCAAACCCTATAAACGCTAATCTCTATGCCACCTCTGCAATGGAGGAGCAAACCATGACCTCAAACTGTAGCACCCAGGAAGACTACATCAGTCTCGATGAATGGGCAACCGAAGATCACGAGCTTGATCCATTTCAGAACACAGATGAGGTAGGATTAGGATTCTATATGATTTGTGAGTCTGATTGTGACATGCCTAATCTTTGTAAAGAGGATGAACCGTCTACAGGAAAAGATAATGAACTTTGGAAGCTTTATTTCGATGGTTCGAGGAGCAGTGTTGCCGCCGGGGGTGGAGCTATGTTGATATCACCCGAAGGAGATAAGTATTTTTCGACTTGCAGATTTGCTTTCAGCTGTTCAAATAAAATAGCTAAGTACAAAGCGTTGGTGCATGGCCTTGAGTGGGCTCGCAAATGAGGTATTAAATGCTTGTAGGTTTATGGTGATTCTGAGTTGATTGTTAATCAGTTCGGAAATTTAAATGTTGCTAAGAATGATTTGCTTAAGAAGTACAAGCATCGTGTATGGGATTTAATGGAGGATTTTAATGCTTTTAACATCATGTCGATTCCTCGAAATCAAAATAAGCATGCTGACAGGCTCGCTGCCATAGGAGCCAAGTTTGATATTCCCAAAGAAATTCATAAGGTGGAAGCACGTCAATACGTGAAGATAGTGGTCAGACCTTCTGTACCTGGCAATAACATGAGTTGGCAGGTTTTTGACAGCGATGAGCAAATTGTGAATTTTCTGATTGCTAAAGCTAAGTCCATAGATGAAAATCAGCAAAAATGGCAGCAGCAGTATGAGGATCAGATTATGCAGTTAAAGACCAATAAGCTGCCAAAAGGATTGGTGACCTTGGAATCTATGTTTAATTCAGATGATCAAGTTCAGAAGGACAAGTACAGCTTGACAGTTAAAGAAGAACATTATGTAGCCATCAAGATCTTCAAAGGCAAGCTTCTCAAGCTGGGTAAGGTATGTAGTCAAGATGAACAACAAGCATTAATTCTATTATGTCAGAAATATAGTGATGTTTTTGCCTAGGAATACAAAGACTTGAGAGGTTTTAATCCCAAATTAGCACAGCATACCATCGAGCTTGAACCCGATGCAAAACCAGTGAGGTAGAAACAGAGACCGCTTAATCCCAAGTTAGAACACCTTATGAAGGCTGAGTTGAATAAACTAGTTGAGAGCAATATTATTTTTCCTATCAAGCACACCTCTTGGGTGTCAAATCTAGTGCCAGTCAGGAAGAAGAGTGGAGAAATCAGACTTTGTGTCAATTTTCGAGATCTAAATAAAGCATCATTGAAAGACCATTATCCGCTCCCTTCCATGGAGCAAATTTTACAAGTGGTTTCTAGTTCTAACAGATTTTCTTTGTTAGATGGCTACTCAGGTTACAACCAGATTCTGGTTAAGCAAGAAGATCAGTTCAAAATAGTGTTTACAACCAAGTGGGGCACGATGGCCTACAAGAAGATGTCTTTCAGCTTATCAAATGCTGGAGCAACTTTCCAACGTGCTATGGATATGGCCTTTCATGGCCTTATGAACAAGTTTGTACTGGTATATTTAGATGATATTACTATTTTTTCTAGAAATGCTAATGAACACTTGGATCATTTGGAACATATTTTTTAGAGGTGCAGAGAGTTCGGAGTATCTCTCAATCCAAAGAAGTCTATATTTTCAGTGCATGAAGGAAAACTGCTTGGACAAATTGTCTCAAAGCAAGGTATTTCAATTGATCCTGAAAGAGTTTCTGCAATTCTTGTGTTGGGACTGTAAAAATCTGATGTTTTTACATATGTTTTCACTCATAAATTTCCAGATTTGGTCCTACCGTATGCATTTTTCACCCATTTTTTCCATATTGTCCCATTGAATCCGTTGGGTCATGCATATCTTACATTCTGGTTCATATCGGCATAGGTCCCCCATTGTCTTCCTGACCCACTGTATTTTTCTGCTAATATCTTATGTTTCAGGTGTTTCGGCGTGACGGCATTTGGGTCTCTCCAATCTATTTTTCTGCTGGAAAATGTTTGTTGCCTATCGGCAAGACGTTTATGTTGTTTCAGCGACCGTGGTGGCTTCTATCGGCATTGTTCTTGGCAGTCGGGCTATCATCTTGCCAAATTATGGATGTCTCGACGACAGGTGCACTGTGGGTCCCTTCGGCATATGTTAAAGGTTTCAGCATTACGTCTCAATGAAGTTTTTCTATCTTGCTGAACGGTGGTGGAAAGATATAACATATCAGTGTAGGTCTAATCCTCGGTGGAAGCTCTTAGCGATTTCATTTTGTCTTGATGACTGGGGAAACGAAATACAGTATCGGCATGAGTTAATGTTTTCGAGGGGATGTCATGGCGATATCCATATTTCTCACCGACGGTGCAAAGGTTTCCTACCAAATGATTTTCAGCCGGAGTCCTCTTATGACCTGGCGAAGATAATTTTAGCAAGGGATGCTTCAGTATGAGTTGGGGCG